>MU185406.1:96522-114143 GCA_016904865.1 Pissodes strobi | reverse complement strand
TTTGATCAGCCGTTTCTGAAATATTTGAGTTTGAACATTGCAATAATGCCATTCGCACGTTGCACTTTGCACCTCGCTAGTCAGATTCGCATGCACCTTTCAACCTGAACATTCGCTCTTGGTGTTTTACACCTCGTCTCGCCAAAAAGTCAGCAAACGCCTTGCTCGTAAACGCCAGCCCGCGCCAGAAGTTGGAAATAGTACGCCTTGGGTACCCAAAATTCGCCAAACGCCTCTCTCAATTTGAGAATCGCCTCAGAAGACCGCAAAGTCTTCGTCGCCTTCGCCTGCGCATGACCCTGGACTTCCTTGCCCCTCCAATTCCACAATATCGGTTGATGGACGCCGATATCTGTCAAACGAAGAAAGAAAGCCAGTATACAAGTCGCCAGGGGAAGAGCAACCAAATGCCCTCGCATTCGCCTGTAGATCGAGAGGTAGACCGTCAATCAGACACGAAAGCGCCTTTGTGCCTGAAAGCCTACACCTTTCGATCAACGCCATTTTATCATGATAATAATGGGTCATGGTTTCGCCGTCCAATTTAACCCTCGCTACCATCTCCTTGAGCAGCTGAGCACAGTCATGCACTCTAGGAAACGCCTTCCTAAGAGCCGCCTTCCAGTCTTCCCACGAGAGGTCATATTCATCGAGCCGATTAAACCAGCCCATTGCTGCGCCTTGCAATTTTGCCTGCATAAAATACGCTCTCTCATAGTTCGACCATTCATGAATATTTCCCAACTGATCAATTTTGCTCAACCACATGACTACGTTACAGTCCGGCTGTCAGGATCGAAAGGGTCAATAATGTCGCCGCCTGCCCTTGCCCTTGACCCCATACAGCCCGAACTGCAAGCGGAGTCCGCCCTATCGCTACAAACATGCTCTACGACCGCCTGAGGAACGCGCACACCTGATTTTTCGCCCTTCTTGTTGCCATTGGTACCGCCAGTACCAACGGCCGCCCTTTGTTTCGTCGCCTTTACCATTTCGGCTGCCTTTTGCTTCGCCGCCCTTGCCATTTCGGCCGCCACAATCTGCTGGATACTAGTTGCCAAACCGCCTTTCAACAGCTTATGTACCATGGAGACTGTTTCGTCTTCCATCGCCGAATCGCCTTCGCCGTGGGCACCGTCGCTCAATTCCAACTCGTAATCGAGCTCTAACTCGTCACTTCTGCGTCCATAGGAAATCACTTGAAAAACGCCTTTTAAACACCAATGCCAATAAACACAGTTAAAATACACCACAATTTTTACAATAATCACTAATTAATTAGCACACACTTGTTTATTATTATCGTGAATATCTGAAAAATCGAGTTTTTGTGATATCGCCACTCACAAAAAAAGAAGAAGTTGCCACTGCGATTTAACTCGCCGAAATCGCGTATTTCACCGTTCTCCACAACAAATAACACAATACGTAATGTTATCCCGACTTCTGATCTGTAAACGATTAGTTTTTAGTAACACGTTTTATTTCGCCAATACACGTTCGCCAGTACAGTTATCATAATTACATAACGCCAAGAGTCGACTCTGCTATCGTACAATAACTATCTCTACGCCTTATTTCTAATCTATCTATATACTCCGTATTATATAACACCGATTCGATTCTACTGCTGCGCCATTCGTTTTCCAGGGTTGTCACGTCCTCGCCTATTTGAACGTCGCACGTCGCCTCTCCAAAATTTGCTTCTTACAATATTTTCTAAAAAAGAAAAATAGGTCTATCTGACTAATGATAAATAAATAGTGTAATGAATATAAGAAAAGTTAGGTTAAGTTTGAGTCTAGTAAGTAACCAGATTTTTAAATGTTGGTATTTTTAAAAGCTAATAGACAAAAAATGCTTTTGTATTTGACATTTTTTTCTTCTCTGTAGTGTAGCAAATATTGATTTATGTCGTCCACAGAGTATGGAAAAATTCATCATTCAGATGTATTTTTATTTAGTTTTTATTAGAGATGTGGAGTAGGAGAAATGATAAATTATAATTTCTTGACATAAAAAGTATGATTTTATTAAACTTTTAGGCAAAAACTTTATCGCAAACTCAATTAGATCTGAGAAATATGCTTTCAGAGGAAAGAAAGAAGCAGACACTGGAGAACCGAGCCCGTTTGGTACCTATAATAAAAACGCTCATGTTACACGGACAGCACAATATTCCTTTGTGGGGACATCGCGATGACGGTTCAATGTTTAATGAAAATAATGACAATTTTAATCTCACTGAAAATAACGATGGTTGTTTTAGAGCCTTACTGCGATTTAGAATAGACTCTGGAGATGTCTGTCTTAAAGAGCATTTAAAAAATTGTGGTTCCAATGCTACCTATATTAGCAAAACTACAGCTAATGAACTTATTACATGTTGTGGGAATGAGATTCTGTACATTATAACAAAAAAAATTATAGACGCGGGATACTATTCAATTATTTTTGATGAAACCACTGACATCGCGCATATATCTCAGTTAAGTTTGTCGACGCGATATATTTACGATGGAAATGTTTATGAGAGTTTCTTAGGCTTCGTCGATTTACACAAATATAACTATAGTGATAATGACTTTGATAACACAGAACCGGTCATAACTGGAAAAATTCTTGGAGAGTCTGTTTTAAAAATGATAAAAGGCTTGGGTTTAGATGTCAAAAACTGTGTAGGTATAGGTTGCGATGTCAGCATGTCCAAAGTAAAGGGTGCGGCAGCTGAAATTCAAAAAGAGGCAGTAAATGCTATAGTTTGTCCTTGTTATAACCATACTTTGAATTTATCATTATCAAAATCTTTATCAGTACGAAGTGTTAAGAACAGCTCAGGAACTATTCAGGAAGTTGTAAATTTTTTTCAAGGTTCGGCAAAAAGATCCTTGTTTTAAAAAAACAATTAAAACATAGTTTATCAAGCCCTTGTCAGACCCGATGGGTTGAAAGACATGATTCGATTCTTGAGTTTCAAAATGATTTGCCTCAAATTGTGGCTTCTTTTAAAGAAATTTCCGATTGGAATGACGACAACTCTGCAACCAAAGCTAATATTTTTTTTTAAAAGCAGTTTGTGATTGTGAGTTTATCATAACACTATATACATTGGCAGATATATTTGCAGTTACGCTACCATTTAGCAAATATTTACATTGACATAGAGTCAGCTACAACCAAATTAAAATTATTAATTGAAACTTTAAATTCAAAAAGAGCAAATGCAGACGCCTATTTTGAAACTTTTATATTCAAAGAAGCATCTAAGCTTATGGATATTCTTGACGTAGAATTAAAAATGCCTCGTGTGACAACAAGACAAACCCATAGGGATGACTTTTCAGATTCAAATGACTTAACACCAAATCATTATTGGAGAAGAGTAGTATTTTTACCTACTTTGGATTTTGTAATAGCAGATTTGAAAGAAAGGTTTTCTGAAAAAGTGTTAAATTCTTTTGTTTTAAGTGTATTACTTCCAAAAAACCTTGCTTCCATTACTGATATGATGTATCTGTCTGAAAAGTTGTCAAAAATAATCGACATGTTTGGCTCCATTATTGGCAAGGTTTCTATAACACAATTAACAGGTGAGGTACAGCTATTTAAATTAATTAATAATACTTCTGATTGTGGGATTGAAACTCTAAAATTTTGCAGTGGAGAGGAATTTCCTATTATTTATAAATGCTTAAAAATTTTAAGTAGTCTACCAGTCTCTGTTGCAACTGCAGAGCGAAGTTTATCTACTTTAAGATTATTAAAAACGTACCTTCGGTCTACAATTGTTCAAGATAAACTTAACGGACTTGCCCTTATGTACGTTCATAGGAATATTGATCTGAACGTAGAAAATATTATAGACAGGTTCAGCAAACAAAAAACAAAAATTTATTTTATTATTTGACTCATTGATTAGGGATTTAACTTTAAAACAGTCAAAAAATAAAATCAATTTTAAAATACATGCTTCACCAAGAAATTTGTTTAATTTTTTGATTTGTTTTTATTATGAAAAATTCGTTATATTTTTGTTTTGTTTTTATTTTGAATAGATAATTGTATTGTTTTACGTCTTTTGATATGTACTTTAACGCATAAATAAAGATTAAATAAATGTTTAAAAAATCCTTGCTAATAGTTCTTATCCTGCGCCCCGTATGTTTCCAAGCATTTGAGAAGTCTTGAACAAGTTGGAGAGCCTTCTGTAGATACGCTAATTATTTATCTTATAAATACAAAACTGGATAACAACACATCGCGTGAGTGGGAAGAGTACAAAAACAATAAAAATGTAAGCAAAAGTTCTCCGACTCTTGATGATATGAAAATCTTCTTAAATAATAAAGCCGATTTATTAAAAACTTTAAAAATAAATTATTCTGGGGTACATGATAACAAAAAGAAAGATTCTTCAGCGCGGATTTTTTGCAGCGTTGTCAAGTTGTTCAATCTGTAAACAATCACACCCGCTTTCAAATTGTCAAAAAATTTGAAGTTTAAATGTACATGATCGCATAAAAAAGGTACAAGACTTAAAGTTATGTATTAACTGTTTAAAGTACGGTCATCACAGCAAGGTATGTAGACTCTTGCTGTTCGCCACGATAGCAAGACATGTCTAATAAAACTCGCTCCGAAAACAAACACGTGTGTGCCAGTGCCTTCCGACGCTGCGACGGCAGATGTAATGCTTAGCATTGCACCTGCAAATATTAGAGAAAAATCGTTCGGGACTTGTCCCAACACAAAAGAAAAGATTAGACGCTTCTAAGTGGCGACCGGTCGTACTTCGAGTACATGCACCTCGCCACGAAAGAAGCAGAAAACTCAGCATGGCTGACAAAGGAGCAAAAGAAATTAGCCAAGGGACCAAAGAAGAGAAAAGAAAGGAGAGAACAAGCAGGTCCTAGGCAGGTAACCCAGCTAAAACATCATGTAAGTGCACAATTACACACCGAACCACACTCAAAAACAAATACAACACAATTATCACTTAACTTAGAACCAGCTAGAGAAATGGCAAAACACACCGCCAAAGACAACCAACTTGAAAAACAACAGACACACATACGCAAACTCGAAGAACATAACCAACAATTACAAGACGAAAACGATAAACTAACTGAAAGAATAGTACAACTCAAAAAATACCTAGACAAAGCTAACGAAACAATAGAAAACATACGCTCAAATCAAGACAAATACCAAGAAACACTAATGGACACACTACAGGTAATTCACAAAAACATTGAAAACATACTGACAAACACTAGCACACACACTCACATATCACAATCGCCCCCCGCAGTCGCAGCCGCCCCCATGGAGGAAGAAATGGATACCATTTCTGACTCCGAACAGCCACCATCAAAGGAGAGGGAATTTCCGCCACTCAAACGGCCTAGGGCACAAAGCCCTCCACGAATCCAAACCCATAAGCCAACCCCTAGGCCATATATTCCAAGATCGACAAATGTGACTACACAGGAGTCGATCAACAAACATCTGGGAGTAGCCCCCTCAGCCAGCCCCCCAGCCTCAGAGCCCCTGAAAACTGCCAAAAAATCCGATGTGGTGCCCATAATCATCAGATGCCCCGAGCACTGGGTAAAAATATATCAAGATATGCCGTACTCGAAAATGAATTTCGGAGACGTCAAGAAATCCAGGCTGGGGATTCAAATCACCCCCGCCACCCCAGGTGATCACAGAAGGATTACCACTTACTTGAACAACAAAAAATACCCATATCACTCTTATTTCCTACCTGAGGATAGGAACTAAACCTCATAATAAAGGGTCTCGACCCTCTTATCCCTATGTCGGACATCAAGGACGATCTCATTGCCAATGGCTATTCCCCCCAAGAAATGTTCTAGCTAAAAACCTGAGCAAGGAGAAACATCACCACAGAACTCCTAAAAATCCTAGTTCCCCAAAACGACAGTAGCCTCCTCAACGAAACTCGTATAAACTACATGCCAGTTAGTTGTCGAGATTCAGAGAGGTAGCCAGCATCGTGTGCACAATCAGTGCCACAGGTGCCAACAATTTGGCCACTCTATCACAAACTGCCACGCAGCCCCAGTATGCCACAAATGCGCTGGCAACCATCACTATAGGGATTGTAAAAACTCCATGAATACCCCGCCAAAGTGTCGCAACAGTGGGGGGGAGGGAACACCCGGTAAGTTACTCAACTTGCCCGTAAAACCCCAATAACAAACAAAAACGACCCATCACACAGACACGGTCAGTAACATCACCTACGCCCAAATGGCAAAACAAATTATTCAAAACACTACACAAAAATCTAGCACTAACACTAACGCTAAAAACACAAACACACAAAACAACATCTTTGCACTGCTGACTATGTCCGAGGAGGAGATAACAGCAAAAATAAACACTATAACCACACTAATCCATAACAACCCAACATTGAGATTATTCGCTAATCTCAATGGCTAATACACCTACTCACCTATTCTTGATCAGTTGGAACGCGAACTCCCTCTATCCCAAGAGATACGAGTTTGCGGAATATCTGATTGAGAATAACCTTACCTACGCCCACACACGCATTTACACGTACAAAACTTATACAATATATAGAAATGATATACCGGACCGCGTGGGAGGTGGTACGGCCATTTTTATAAAAAACAGCATCACACATGACACTATACGCACACCACAATCTGAGATACTCGAGATAACCAGTATCAAAGTCAGTCTAACTAACGGGTATATTGTGGTACACTCGGTATACAGACCACCACCTAATAAACTAACACACGCAGAAATAGAAAAACTATTCGATTACACATACCCGGTCTTAGCAGCCGGGGACTTCAACGCAAAACACAGGACCTGAGGATGTAGAACCACGAATCCGAATGGCACTATGTTACTCAGGTCCGTAGAAACACAACATTACACTGTACTCGCTCCCACAGAACCAACACACTTTCGCGGCGAATCAGCCGACATACTAGACATTGCCATTACACAAAACATTCCACACAATGTTGTGATAGACAATCTGGAGGATTTATCTTCCTCAGATCATTCTCCGATTGGCATCACAATAAACAACATACACGAAAATGCACGAGCACACACGCAAACATTCATTCACTGGAACATTTTCAAAAAACACTTAACAGATAACATACAACCAATACCACACATAAACTCTAAGGCGGAGCTAGACAACCAAGTTGTAAGCTTCACCGAAGTCCGAAGAGTTACAAATAGCACTAAGCACAGCAAAGAAAACAGTACGCACAAGACAAAACAACCCTTATACACTACCAGAAAGCATAAAGCAAAACATAAGACTAAGAAACAGGCTGAAAAGACGAGCCAAACTAACAGGCAACGCACAACTCAACAGACAAGGAAACAGACTAACACCTTGAGCAAGCTAACAGAACGCCTCATACTAAACAGATTAAACACTCACATAACAGAACACAATCAAATCCCAAATGAACAATTTGGGTTTAGAAAAAACCACAGCACGGAGCTCCAGCTTGCCAGACTGGTTGAGGATGCGACTAGAGGATTGCAAAGGCGGGCATTAACAGCAGTTGTAGCCCTCGACATCGAAAAAGCCTTTGACAAAGTGTGGCATGAGGGACTCATTCACAAACTATACACACAACATAACCTGCCACTACCCATAACACAACTCATTGCTTCTTTCTTAAAACAAAGAGCATTCGTCACCCAAATAAACTCTGAAATATCAACCACAAGATACATGCAAGCTCCCCGCTATCCCCAACACTATACTCGCTATTCACAGCGGATGTACCCAGACCCCCACACGTACAACTCTCAATATATGCAGATGACATCTGCATATATTCGACACTCAAAAACACAGCAAGACTCAAAATACACCTAAATTTCATAGACGACTGGGCAGAAACTTGGAACATCAAAATTAATATCAATCAAAAATAAAACACAGTCAATGCTCATTAGCAATAAACGTGGATTACCTGCATTAAACCTAGGAAACACCGAGATAAGGTGGAACAAAACTCTCAAATATCTAGGGATAACCCTAGACAGCAAACTTTTATTTAATCAACACATTCAAAACAAAATTAACATAGGCATTGCAGCAAAGCAAGCATTCTATCCTTTAATTAACAGAAATAGTTCAATGTCAATCAAAAGCAAATTACTACTCTACAACCAAGTTATCAAGCCCAAAGTCCTCTACGGAGCTATTGCATACATACACGCAAGCAAAACAAACAAGAAAAAACTACAAGTTTTCCAAACAAAACACTAAGACAAATCACAAATGCACCATGGTACATTCGCAACACTAACATACACGCCGACCTAAAAGTCGAAACAATTTACGAACACCTAACAAACAGACATGGTAGATTCTTGGAACAAGTACTCAATCACACAAATCCACTAATAACATCACTTTTTGACGGGGAAGACCGGCCAAGAAGAGCAAGGCTCAAAAGCCTACGAGAACCACCGTAAGAGGGCCACCATAAACACACAAAAAACACATAAAAATTATATAAAAATCATAAAAATATAAACCACCAAAAATAATACTAACACTTACTAACCCATAAAAAACTGTAGCTAAATACTACAGAAAAAAACCAAAAATAACTAACCCACTAACACACACTCCAAAACATCATATCACAAACACAACATCCTGCCTAGAATCATCAAGAACAACAGGAGGCCAACACGCCAATGAAGGATGATGTAAGAGTGACAAGAGTCACTAGCATCAATGGAAGATGGAGAAGTTTTAGTGGGTATGCCCAGAGAGGAGAGTCCCACACTACCCTCAACCGAGGGTGTGCATAAGAGAGCATTTTTACACCTCAACAAAAAAAACACACCTTTGGTTCCTTAAAACATAATAAATTATTACACATAGAAAGGAGTCCTAATCAGGACAACAATAATAATCCTCCGGTACAGGTGCAATCTCAGCATAAATCGAAGGTATCAAATAATACGGAAAATCACTTACCAGTCAATGGCGATAGTACGGATGCTAATGTACAAAATTTGCAAGCAAACGGTACAGTGTGCGGAACTTCATACAGTGTAGCTCAAGTTTTTCTTAGTACAGCATTAGTAAGAGTTTTGGATAATAATAATCAACCACACATTATCCGTGTACTATTAGATTCGGGATCGCAATCCAACTTTATAAGAGCAGATATACTCAATAAATTAAATTTAAGCAAACAGGAAATAAATATGAAGGTATCTGGTTTAAATCAAACATTATCCAATGTGCAAAATTATTTGAGCACAAACATTTCGTGTTTAGTACTTCCTAATATAACAGGATATCTGCCAAAAGTACATGTAAATACACAAGAATTAAATATACCACCACATATAAAGTTGTCGGATCCCTCATACAGTAAACCTAGTCAAATCGACATGTTGATTGGGGCAGAGATATTTTGGTCTTTAACTTGTGTCGGACAGATATCTCTTGGTAAAAATAAACCCATATTACAAAAAACTAAATTTGGGTGGGTAATATCGGGACTCAGTGGAGTAAATCTAGGGGCGTCTATCATGTGCGAGTAAAGTCGATCTAAACCAGCTCTGGTAATTATTATACTTTTTGAGTAGTGTGTGTACATAATTAACCTAGTCGCAAACTACCAAGTGAACTTTAAGATACCGGAAAGGTTTGAAATTCGATTAATACACGTTTTTCAATAGGATTTGGCGGCGGAGGTTAGTGCAAGTGATAAATTTCGGTTGTCGCTATGGGTCCGACTCGCGCTGCTGCTTCAGCCGCTGCTAATGACACGGAACAACTGATGCAAAAGGTGTGTGCAAATTTTGTTAACCAGCTTGAAGCTAAAATGGATAGGAAATTTGAAAAGTTCGATAGGTTGAGCGATCAATTCAATGCTCTTAATAAATCTATTCAGCAATTAGTTTCCTCTAGCGAAGTTACTAAAAAGTCAATTTTCGCATTGGAAGTATCTGTTGACAGCTTACAACAGCAGCTCAAGAAAAACTCACAAGATTCCATGGCATTGCCGAGGAGGAGGATGAAAATGTGGCTTCCACAACAGTAAAGCTTGTAAGTGACACTCTGGGGATTATGTGCAATGAGGCCGATATTGACTATGCGTTTCGGTCTGGCAAAATGTTGGGTGATAAACCGCGATCGATAATTGTCAATTTTGTTCGCAATGAATTGCGAAATACAATATTTCGGGCAAAATCACAACTTAAAGGTTCGGATGTGTCTGTTTATGAGGATCTAACGCAGGCTCGTTACGAACTACTTCTAAAGGCAAAAAAGAAGTATGGTAACAACCAGGCCTGGTCATCAAATGGTAGAGTGATTGCGTTCAGTGGAAATAAAAAAGTAGTTATCCACTCCGCTGATGATCTTTAGGCACGGCCGGAATTTTATATTTTATATTTGGTCAATAATTTATCAAACGAGGTCATGTTTGCCTTTGTGTACTTTTGTTTATTTTTTGCTATATCCGACAGAACCTTATTTATTTATTTATTTAAAGAGCAGGAAAAAAGGAACAGAAATAGCGAACTTGAGATAAGTGTATGCCTACTACGATGAATATGATGTGTTTTTCTTGTTTTTTTTTCTGGTTGCAGCCAGTTAAAAATATCTTGAATATTAATGTTTTATTTTATCAATAATATTTATTTTATTCGGCACAGCTTGGATGTCAATATGATTATTTCTTTATAATCGCTTTATAATCGCTAATGTAGTATTTCTTTATGACCGCCAATGCGAATTATCCGTTTGCATGCAGTTGATGCTTAAATTTGGTGTTTAGTTGGGAAGGAGGTTAATTTTTAGATTTACATTTTTAGATATAGATTATATATTTCGCTGCGGAATTTTTAGGTATAAGGAACGTATAGATGCATTTATGCTTGGTTTGTATGTATGCGTATTCTTTCCATTTTTTTTGCTGTTTAAGAGCTGTTAAAAACAAAAGATAAGAACTATTGATGAAAGAAAACTTAGTTACATTTTCTCATTTTAATATAAGATCAATTTCTACAGGCTTTGACTTGTTTTCTGACTTTGTTGTGAGTGAGAAGTACTCTATTGTAGGATTATCTGAAACATGGTTATCTGATAATATTTTGGATGATGCAGTTACTATTAACGGCTATAATATAATTAGAAAAGATAGGACCACTAGGGGTGGGGGGCGTCGCATTTTTTATAAGGGACCACTTAAGATTTAGAAGAATAAATACACCATTTTATACTGATAGTTTGGAAGATCTTTGGATAAGCTGTAAGATGGGAGGTAAAAATATATGCTTTGGTGCTTTGTATAGACCGCTAAATGCCAATGTTGTTGAGTGTTTAGATGCCCTGGAGACTCTGCTGTCTTCTCTTATTCCTGAGCACGATTTGGTTTTGTTTGGAGGGGATCTAAATATAGATCTGCTAACCGATTCAAGTAGTGCTAAACTGTTTAACACTTTATTGGAGAAATACAACTTATTCCAATTAGTATTAAGTCCAACTCGTGTGGTGAACAATTCGAGCACACTCATTGATGTAATGGTGTCTTCCACAAATGATTTGGTTAGGGATTGTAGTGTCGTTCCAATGGATCATATTTCCGATCATTCGTTGGTTGATTGTAAAATAAATATCAAAAAAGAGAAAAAGACTCCAATATTTCGAACATATAGAGATTACAGTAAATTTAACTACAATGCCTTAATTTCGGACCTTAATTCTGTATCATGGGAACGTTTATATAACATGGAAAACATCGATGAAATGGTTGACTTTTGGAATGGCACCATTCTTAGGGTTTTTCAGGTACATGCGCCATTAACGACATCGAGAATTACCAAGTCGCCCGCTCCTTGGCTTACGGACAACCTTAAATTAATGATGCGGTTACGTGACAAAGCTCTTCTAACATTCCGTAAATCAGGGACGGACGCGGATCGGCAGAGTTATAGAGACCTACGGAATTTTGTGAATACTGCAGTGCGACAGGAAAAAAGAGCATACCTGAACTATAAATTTAAATCTGATCCAAAGCAGTTTTGGAAAACTATTAAGTATCTAAATATTGGGTCCTGCCAGAGAAATACAGGGAGCGTTCTTTCTGATCCACATCTTTTTAATGATTTTTTTATTACCAGTGTTCCTGATCTCCCTCCAACTGCAATTAATTTAGATGTGGATATTAATGATAAATACTCTGGCAAATATCCTAATATAGGGTCAGATTTTGAATTTTCTGAAGTTACTCAGGAATTGGTCACGAGTGTATTCAATGGAATTAATTCAAATGCCACAGGGACTGACAGCATTGGATTAAGAATGCTTTCATTGGTTTTTCCTCATGTTGTTGAACATCTAACTTGGATCATTAATAAATGTCTTTTAAATTCTGTTGTCCCTTCACAGTGGAAGAATGCAAATATTATACCTGTCCCAAAAAATAATAATCCAACTGAATATAGTCATTTTAGACCTATTAGTATCCTTCCCACGGCTTCTAAATTACTCGAGAAAATTGTTTTTTTTGCAAATCAATACTTATTTAACCAATCATAGTATCTTGCCCTCTATTCAATCTGGCTTTCGGGCACACCATAGCACAACAACTGCATTATTGAAGGTAACGGATGATATTTATCATGCCAGTGACGAAGGCAAGTCAACTTGCTTGGTCCTGCTGGATTTTAGCAAGGCATTTGATACTCTCAACCATGATATTTTGTGCAGAAAACTCGGATATATCGGTTTTGGTCAATCGGCGGTATTATTTTTTAAAAATTATTTGCAAGATCGTAGTCAAAGAGTGTGTCTTGATGGAAAAATGTCGAGTTTTATTCGAGTTGAGCAGGGTGTTCCACAGGGAAGCGTGCTTGGGCCTGTGCTTTTTTCCATTTACACTTTTGACTTATACACCTGTGTCAAGTATTGTTCTATACATCAGTATGCCGACGACACGCAAATATACTATTCGTTTCATATTAGTGATGCAGCTGATGCAGCTTTTAAAGTTAATGAAGACTTAAAAAATATTTCTTCTATATGCAGTGCGCATAACTTAGTTTTGAATGAGAAAAAGACTGAAATCTTGATTTTTGGGCCTAAAAAGGATAATTTAATGAATGATGATAACTTCAAGATAATGCTTAACAACGAAATATTAAAGTTTAGTACATGTGTGAAAAATTTGGGTCTTTTATTGGACAATAATCTTAGGTTTGAATCACATATAAAAAAATTAGTCCAAAGGTCATATTGTAAATTAAAACTTCTCTACATTCATAAGGAAATATTTAGCACTGACATTAAATTGAGATTATGTAATTCATTGATTTTGTCTAGGTTGTCATATTGTGATGTTATATTCTGGCCGGCAATTCTTAAAAGGGACAGGGACACCCTCCAGAGGATTCAAAATTCGTGCATCAGATTTGCCTTTGGTCTGCGCAAGTTTGATCATATTAGTGACAAACTGGCGGAGACTGGGTGGCTGAGGATGGAGGAAAGATATCGGACTCACATGACAACAACAGTGTTTAATTTGATTAAATACAAACTTCCAGCTTATCTAAATTCCAGGCTTGTACGGGGCATTGACGTGCATAATCGACAAACTCGGTCTAGACTTTCCTTCAAGATACCGAAACATAGAACTTCTCAATTTCAAAGATCTTTTACATATAATTCTGTCAAAGTATTTAACAGTATTCCAATTGCCACAAAGAGTCTAACAAATACTGCAGCATTCAGAAAGCAAGTCAAACGCCTAATTGTTTCCCGAAGAACATAATGTTTTGTTTCGTGGATGCACTTATGTTTATATTATAATAGCTACTTTTTACTTTTTGCTTAGTACTTATACGGTTTGCTACATTGGGATGGTTACGTGGAAGAGCGATAGAATCGAACTGGTATAAAATTTGTATATTTGTATTTATTTATATAATGTAATATAAAGGCACTTTTGATTTGATTTGATTTGATTAAATAGCGATAATTTAAACAATGAAGTATATTGTAATTTTGTAAAAAATAGAGATATACAAGATCAGTTAACACGTTTTTGGGAAATCGAGGAAGGGTTTCCTTCCACGTTAGTTCAGTCAGAAGAAGAGATAGCATGTGAAAACCATTTTATAAAAAACACTAAGCGGTTATCGGATGGTCGCTTCATGGTACAGATTCCGCTCAAACGTTCTTCTGAAGTATTCGGTGATTCATTCGAAACAGCTAAAAAACGATTTTTTTTTCTCTGGAAAGAAAAGTTGAAAAAAATCCCGAGCTAAAATCGCAGTACGTAGAATTTATAAATTAATACGCGGAATTAGGTCACATGAAAAAGATACAACATGAAACTCAACCCGAACGCTCGTACTACATGCCACACCATGGCGTATACCGTGAACATTCTTTGACAACTAAACTTCGCGTTATATATCGTCTTCGGGTGTAAGTTTTAATGAACTTCAAATGGTAGGTTCAACTGTAAAAGGCGATCTGATTTCAATTTTAATACGTTTTCGGCAGCATAAGTATGTGGTTGCTGGGGATATTGCCAAAATGTATAGGCAAATCCTCGTTGAACCTAATCAAAGATCATTACAAAGAATTCTGTGGCGTGAAAATACAGATCAACCCCTAGAAACTTACGAATTACAAACAGTTACGTACGGCACAAGTGCAAAGCCATTTCTTGCGATTCGTTGTTTAATGGAACTTGCTTCACTATGAAAAATTTTGAGATATGTGAAAACATAAAAGAATAATTTTATGTAGACGATTTACTCTCGGGCGCGGAGACGGTTGAAGGTGCTGCACTAATCGCACGTGACGTATCTCAAGTTCTAAGTACAGGATGTTTTAAAGTACGTGGAAGAGGCTGAAGTCTCAAATAATATTGTCACTTTTGGAGAAAACGAGAACGCGAAAACATTAGGGTTAATTTGGCACTGTCACACTGATAGTTTAACATACAATATAAATATTGCTTCAAGGGAACTTCCCATAACTAAACGTATGCACGTACTGCCCAAATTTTTGACCCTGTTGGTCTTCTCGCTGTTTGTATAATAAAGGCTAAAATATTGATGAGGCAGTTTCTATGCACCTTTATACAGCTTGGGTAGAATTTCGTGATCAACTTCCAATCCTTAATCAGTTGCAAATATTTAGACATGTTTTGCGTAAAGAACCGGTTTATGTATAATTACATGGATTTTCGGATAGCTCAGAGTCCGCTTATGGTGGCTGTATTTATGTCCGAACTGTCAATAAAAATGGAGAAGTACAAGTGAGTCTCTTTTGCACAAAGGAAAAAGTGGCTTCTCTCAAACCCGTAACATTACCCAGATTAGAACTTTGTGGCGTGCCGGTTCTATCTCGCCTTTTACAAGAGGTTATTTCGTCAATCACGTTGAAAGTTGATGATTGCGTGTTATGGTGTGATTCAACTGTAGTAATTGGTTGGTTAAAAACCGGTCCAAATTTATTAAAAACCTTTGGAAATAGCCGTGTTGCGGAAATCCAGACTATTTCAGCGAACTATGCGTGGCGACATGTACCGTCAAAAGATAATCCCGCGGATTTATTGTCTAGGGGTTTAACGCCATCGCAAGTATTAGAATCAAATTTTTGGTTTCATGAGCCGGACTGGCCCAAAAAAGATAATTCTAATTGGCCCTCAAAGGTTATAAAAAAGGAGAGTTTACCAGAAATAAAAAATCTCTCGCAGGCTTTGTGTACAAATATAAGTTTAGAATTCCCTTATCAGAGATTTTCGAATTTTTGTCGTATGAAGCGCGTAGTGGCTTACTTGTTTCGTTTTATAAAAAACTGTAGTTTGCGAGGTAAAAATAAAACTGAATGAAATAGTGGGCCTTTGACTGTACAAGAGATGTCACATGCTGGAAATATTCTTATTAAAATATCTCAACAAGAGTCATTTAATCTAGATATCACTTCTCTTAAAACAAAGAAAACATTACATCGTAAAAGCAGAATTTTAAGCTTAAACCCGTTTTTGGCCGAAAATTCAATTTTAAGAGTAGGTGGTAGGTTGCCTGATTCTGAACTAAAATATAATAAAAAACATCCCGTTCTTTTAGATGCCAAACACCAATTAACCAAACTTCTATTTGAATTTGAACATAAGCGTTTATTACACGCGGGACCCCAGCATTTGCTAGCGTCAATCAAAGATGAATTTTGGCCTATTGGTGGGTGCAATCTAGCCAAAATTACTTTTCGAAACGGCATCTTATGTTTCAAACATAATCCAAAGGTTATAGAACAAATAATAAGTAATTTGCCTAAAGAACGCCTACAGTCAGGCATCCCTTTTGGTGTGATTATGCAGGACCGTATTTGGTAAAAGATAGAAGGGGTCGTGGCACAAAATCCTCAAAATGTTGGATTGCTTTATTTATATGTTTTGCGACACGAGCCATACATTTAGAACTCGTGACCGATCTAAGTAAGGATTCGTTTATTTTAGCATTAAAAAGGTTTATGTCACGTCGTGGTAAACCATTAATAGTATTTTCCGATAACGGGACAAATTTCAGGGCTGCCAGCTCTGAACTATCGGGGTTGAGTGCATTTTTTCGAGAGAACCAAAGCAAAATTGTCAAGGCTCTTTTAAGTGACAATGTTGAGTGGAAGTTTATACCTTCCAACTCCCCTCATTTCGGAGGAATATGGGAGGCGGGCGTAAAAATCTAGTAAGTATCATCTAAAGCGAGTTTTGGGTGCTGCCTTACTTATATTCGAAGAATTGTACACCCTCCTTACCCAGGTGGCGGCAGTATTGAACTCCCGACCAATGAGCCCTCTTTCTACCGATCCCGGTGATGTAAATCCATTAACTCCGGCTCATTTCCTAATTGGAAGACCAATGGTCGCACTTCCAGAACCAGAAGTCAAACAGATTTCAGAAAACAGGCTAAATAGATTTCAATTACTGGAGCAGATGCGTCAACATTTCTGGGACAGATGGCACAAAGAGTTTGTGTCAGAATTGTGTCAGAATTGCGAGTACGTTGGAAAAATAATCAACAACAGTTAAAGGTTGGAGCTCTGGCAATAATCAAGGATGATAATACACCAGTGCTAAAGTGGAAACTTGGACGAGTAATTAGTGTTCATCCTGGAAAAGATGGTGTCGCCCGGGTTGCAACATTAAAGACTGGGGAAATAAAACGAAGTTTCGCCAAAATTTGTCCTATTCCGAGTGGTCAATCAAACTCTTAATTTGTTAGAAACAAATTAATAGTTTGATTGACTCCATGGAGGGTTTAGTTTAAATTGCCTGAATAGAACTAGGTAATTGAAAATTCATGTTGGAAAATTCTTTATAGAAGTCTAAATTAGGAATGTAATTAATATGGCATTCAAACAATATATGATTAATGTCTTCAATCAACCCACATTCACATAAAGGGTCCTTTCTGAGATTTAATTTGTTTTAAAATGGCAACAAAATTAAATTAGAATACTCAGCTTATTAACCCAACAGATCTTGAATGTTTATCCTATATTCCTGGGTTGTATTGTTTTTAGTAATTTT
>MU185406.1:61987-96422 GCA_016904865.1 Pissodes strobi | reverse complement strand
TTGAGAACGACTTTACGGATTTCGTTCATCTTTTTTTTATAAGTTTTCTAATACTGTGTAGAAGGTTCTTACGGAAAGAAAAATTAAGAAAATTGCGCAGAAAATTGGATCATTTCAGAAGAAATAAAAATTGACAGATGTCTGCAACATTGACACTCATAGCGTTTGACAGTTTGCGCGACGTAAATGTCGTTCAACATATGCATCGGTCAGTATCTATTAATCAAAAAAATTAATTTATTCATTTCTTAGTGCATACTGCACAGTCGATTCGATCGGAACGTTTATCCAGTTTTCAGTTTGTTCAGTGAGTTTTTTGAAAAGTGTTTGTTTATCACTAAACAAATACGAACATTGTTTTCTATAATTTTATCTACATGCTTCCTATCAACACCGCTTGATTTATGGTACAAATATAAAGATCCTATTGCCGAAGATATATTGCATCAGATCCGTCTTAGAACATCAAATGTAGATTTGCAAATGAACGAAGAAATTCACAATGAAGCATTAATAATTATAACTGAGGACATGTGCTTGATGCTTACCAACAAAAGATTAATACTATTAGGAATGACAACGCCCAACTGCCCAATGCACGACGAATTTAATCAAGAGTTGAGACGCGAAACCCAATACGATTCCGAGGCATTGAGAGAAACCGTTCAAAGAAACATTCCCCTTTTAAATCAGGACCAAAAATATGCCTACGATACGCTCATGAAAGTAGTGAACTATGGAACTGGCGATTTTTTTTTCTTAGATGCTCCCGGTGGAACTGGAAAAACGTTTAATATCATTGATATTAGCAACGACTCGATCGCAAAATCGAATTGCACTCGCACTTGCCTCATCAGGTATTTCTGCTACGTTGTTGGAAGGCGGTCGAACAGCTCATTCAGCACTTAAGTTGCCGTGGAACATGCAAACTAATGAAACTCCAACTTGCAACCTTTCGAGGAATTCTGCGATGGCCAAAGTGTTGCAGCAAAGCAAATTGATCGTTTGGGATGAACGGACGATAGCACACAAATATATTTAGAGGCATTAGACTGCACGATGTAAGATTTAAAAAACAACCAAAGCAGTTTGGTGGTGCGATGATTCTATTGGTAGGTGATTTTCGACAAACATTGCCAGTGATTCCACGACCAATGCCAGCAGACGAATTTAATGCATGTCTAAAGTCGTCAATTTTATGGAAATACTTCAAAACACGAATCGAATTGGAGAACGACCGATCTTGAGAAGTTTTTTCCAAACAATTGGTAATGGCAAAATTTCTGTTAATACATCGTCTGGATACAATACATTCCCTGCAAATTTTTGTCACTTTACTGAATCAAAGACCGAATTCATCGAGATGGTGTTCCCAAATATTTCTCAAGATTACAAAAATCATGTTTGGTTGAGCGAACGTGTTATATTGGCTGCAAAAAACCTTGATGTCAACGAAATAAATTTTCAGCTTCAAAATAAGATAGCTGACGAATTGATGACATACAAATCGGTTGATCCCGTTACTAACCAAGATGATGTCAACTATCCAACGGAATGTTTAAATTCGCTGGAATTGCTCTGATTATTACCTCATAATCTGCAATTAAAAGTTGGATCGGTAATCATTATGTTGCCGAATGTAAACCAGCCACGTTTTTATAATGGCACCCGGCTTGCGGTGAGGAAATTAATGAAAAACGTCATCGAAGCCACAATTGAAAGGGAAGTACAAAGGCGAAGATGTTTTGATTCCATGCATCCCTATGATGCCGAACGACATGCCTATAAACGGCTACAATGTTCAGTGCTGCTTGCATTCCAGTTCGGCTTGCATTTGCAATGTCGACAAATAAACCGCAAGGGCAGTCGTTAAGTGTTTGTGGCATCAATCTTGAAAATCCATGTTCCCGTGTGGGAGAACTAACAGCGATGTATATCAAAAAGCATTATAATAAACTATGTTTTTGAAACAATTTTTTTGGTATTATATATTCCAGTTTGAATTGAATATTCATATCTAAGACAGGACAACGTCTGTCGGGTCAGCTAGTAGTATATAAATTTGAATTGCTGCTATATGTCTATTGATTCACAGTACTTTCTAATCTTCTGTTCAAGAAACAAGATAGGTGGTCACATTATGGTTTAAGAGCCAGACTTCCGTGAGCACCCCCAAATCGAGCTGGCAATTTGTTGAAATTGTTAAGCCCAAAATGCTACTTTTGTTGGTACGCCACTGTATATTTAGGCGCTATTACTTTGACATGTCAGCAGATTTGCTTATTAAAGTTAGTCTGTGCAGGAAATTCAACAAGCGTGTTTCATTTCTAATAGGTTATGGGCCCAGGCCGTCGCGAAGCCCACGATAACCTCCGAAATATGATACCGTGTTTTTGTTAGTAAAATTTCCGAGTGATTGCACAAGTATGGCTGGTAATTATATAGTTAATGTCCTAAGGCTGAAAGGACGAGAAAACTATGACGATTGGGCGTTTGCTGCAGAGAACTTTCTAATTTTAGAGGGCTTATCTAAATGTATATCAGAAGTTGTGCGTGATGATGACGCCAAGGCCAAGGCAAAATTAATCCTAACAATTGACACATCTTTATATGTCCATATAAAAGATGCAGCAACAACTGTGGATTTATGGAAAGATTTGCAAGAAAAATTAATTTGCTAAGAAGTTTGATATCTTTCCGTTTGGAAAATTGTGAAAATATGGCAAATTATGTTAATCAAGTTGTTGAAAAAGGCCAGAAGTTATGAGGTACAGGTTTCAGCAACAGTGATGAATGGATTAGCTAGCTATTGTTAGCAGGATTGCCAGATGAATTTCAACCCATGATTATGGCAATCGAACACTCAGGAATTGCCATTACGACCGACTCGATAAAAACTAAACTATTGGACATGGAAGTAGATGTCAAGAGCAGTGGAAGTGCGTTTGCCAGTAGGCAGTTTTGGCGTGACAACCGAAACGGCAATAAAAAATCGGAAACCAATTTTAATAAAATAAAGTGTTATAAGTGTAAACAACTAGGACACTATCAAAATAAATGTCCGAATAAAGACGCTGGTAAACAGAAGACTTCAAACGCTTTTAGTGTAGTATTTTTAAATGGGTCATTTAAGTGTACATCGGACTGCAAATAAAGAATGGCTGACGAATATCGAAAGTTCCGCCAATTTGCAAGAAATTATGGTGGCTAATAAGACTAATGTTCCTGTTATTTGTTCGGGTGATACAAATTTAACGACTGTAGTTGGACATGATCGGTATAAAATAACTGTTAAAAATGTGTTGTGCGTTCCCGAATTGGCTACGAACTTATTATCGGTAAGTCAACTGATAAATAATGGAAACACCGTTACGTTTATGAATAATCGCTACAAAATTTTCAATAAACAAAACGAGTTAGTTGGAACAGCTGATTTGAAGGATGACGTTTACAAATTAAACACATGAAATGCCGATAAGTGTTTATTGTCAGGGAAACGGTTACTACCGGGGAAGTCTGGCATCGTCGTTTTGGGCATCTTAACAATGCTTATCTGAACAAAATGAAGAATGGGATCGTCGAAGAACTTAGTTATCCAGTTGTTCTAGATATAGGACAGAAAAATTGTCACATTTGCTGTGAAGGTAAGCAATATAGATTACCATTCAAAAATAAAGCGCATAGAGCGACGGATATTTTGGAAATAATACATACCGACGTATGTGGTCCAATGGAAACTCTGTCGTTTGGTGGATCAAAGTATTTTGCGATTTTTGAAGATGATTTTAGCCGTATGTCGTTTGTTTATTTTCTAAAAACGAAAGATCAAGTATTTGATTGTTTTAAGAATTTTAAAAATATGGTGGAGAATCAAAAGAACCAAAGAATAAAGATCTTGAGATCGGACAACTGTGGTGAGTTGAAAAATTTCTAAAGAACAATGGAATTATTCATCAAAAAACAAACCCCTACACTCCGGAACAAAACGGGATGTCTGAAAGGGTAAACAGAACTGTAGTCGAAAAATCTAAGTGTATGCTGTTCGAAGCAAATCTTGAAAAGAAGTTTTAGGCCGAGGCAGTTCACACTGCTGTCTATTTACGAAATCGGTCATTAGCTTCTGGACTTGATAAAACCCCATATGAGCTGTGGACAGGCAAAATGCCTGACGTGAAAAATCTCAGAATTTTTGGTAGCTCAGTGATGGTACATGTTCCCAAAGAAAAACGCTTAAAGTGGGACAGAAAGACTGTTGAGTGTATTTTAGTAGGATACGATGACGAAGTTAAAGGTTATCGAGTTTATGATGCTAAGAGAAATACAATATTTACGAGCCGAGATGTAACCATTATGGAAAATAACAAAGAAGAAGTGAACATCATGGTAAACAGTACAGCAAACACAGAAGTAGGTAATACGACCAGATATCAGATTCAGTGGGAGAACCAGTTGCTAATGAAATTTATGAAGATGTGGAAGTACTCTCTAGTAGCTCTAGTGAAATTTGGGAGAATGCTGTGAATGATGAGAGCGATTCGTTTCCTGATGAAGAGGTTCCTATTGTGTTGAGAAGATCAGAAAGAATACCGAAACCGAGAAACTTGGGAAATGGTTTCAGCTGCATGTATTCAGAAAATATTCATCTAGACACTGACCCAGAAACTGTCAACGAAAGAAGTGGAAGAAAGCGATGGAAGAAGAGCTGAATTCCTTCGAGGAAAACCAAGCATGGGAGTTAGTTGATATTCCCGACGGACAAATAATTGTGCAGTGCAAGTGGGTTTTTAAGAAGAAAAGTGACTGTGACAACAAAGTTCGATACCGTGCTAGATTAGTTGCGAAGGGTTTTACTCAAAAACCGGGTGTCGATTTTGACGAAACTTTTTCACCCGTGGTAAGACATTCTACCCTTAGATTATTAATGGGAAAATTAGAATTAGATATCATGCATTTAGATGTGACCACAGCGTTTCTTAATGGCATATTTGAAGAAAACGTTTTTATGTTGTTACCTTTAGGTTTCGAAAATCATGATAAACATAAGGTTTTAAAGTTAAATAAAGCCATTTACGGTCTTAAATAATCTGCTAGAGCATGGTACATTAAGGTTGACGTTGTTCTGAAGAACTTAGGATATAAAAAATCTGATCAAGAACCTTGTTTATATATAAAAATCAAAGATAGTTTGTTGACCTTTGTAACAGTGTATGTTGATGATTTTTTAATTTTTTCAAATAATAAGGTCGAAACGGATAATTTGAAATTCGAATTTGTGCAACACTTTAAGATTAAGGACCTAGGGCAGATTAAACAATGTCTCGGTATGAGAGTAAACATTGATAAAAAGAACGATACAATTTCTTTAGGTCAAGAGCAATATATAAATCAAATTTTAACACGATTTAATATGCTGGATTGTAAAACTGTAAGCACGCCTATGGAAGTCGATGTTAATCTTAAGAAGAGTGAGAAGCCATGTAACACGAAATTGCCATATCAGCAACTGATCGGGTTTTTGATGTATCTTGCCGTTTTAACTAGACCTGATATCGCATTTTCGATAAGTTATCTTAGTCAGTTCAATAACTGCTTTGGCGAAACTCACTGGAAACAGGCTAAGCGCTTTTTAAGATATTTAAAACACACTAAGCATTATGGTTTAATATTTCATAAGATAGTTCGAATTTAGAAGGTTTTGTGGACGCTGACTGGGCAACCGATTCGAATGATCTTAAATCATACACAGGATATTGTTTTAAATTTTGTGTTTCAGTCATATCTTGGGAATGTAGAAAACAAAAAACCGTTGCATTATCAAGTACTGAAGCCGAATATATGGCGGTTTCAGAAGCTTCAAAAGAAGCTTATTTACTTAAGAAACTTAATAGCTCAGTTAACAGGAGTTGACTGTATTACGTTATTCAATGACAATCAGAGCGCAATTAAGTTGTCTGTAAATCCATTATATCATAAGAGGTCTAAGCATATAGACACACGTCATCATTTCATTCGTGATGCAATTTCTGACAATTTAGTAGAAATGAAGTATTTACAGACAGCTGACATGCCTGCTGATGTTCTTAAAAAAGGTTTGAGCTCAGTTAAACACAAGGGGCCTTTCACTACTGGCATTACATGTACATTTTCTTGGCAGTCGCAGGCAGTCCCAGGGCAGTCAACTAGTAATTCGTGGCAGTCATAGGCAGTCGTCTTAACATTCACTGGTAGTCCCTGGGCATTCTTTCGCAGTCGCAGCAGTCCTAAGGCATTCCCTAACAAATTAGTAGCAGTCGGCGGCAGTCGCTTGGAATTTAGCAGGCGATCGGCAAGTTTTGTTAAAAGGAATGGTCAAGAACCACGTAACGCAAGGGCCTCGACAGCCAATAGGCCTTGTTGGCTGCTGAGCAGGGTGTTTATTTGCTTTGCTGTAGGCAAGTAAGCAGTATTGCAATTTGCACGCCATTCCATTGTCTATTAGGCCAATTATTTGGTGATGGTTGTGAATGACGTGTGACTATTTTTTGTGTTTATATTGAGATTTTGTTAGTACGCTTTTGATGTTTAAAATATAATTTATACATATTTGGACGGTAGGTAACAATTTTATTTTTCCGCGCGAAAAATGAAATACTCGCCATGGAGTAAATATCATGAAAACAACAGACATTCTTTCAATCAAAAGCATAAAAATAGTTTTAGAAAAAGCTAAAGAAGACGCATTGTGTGACATAAGTGAGTTGGGAGTTAATCTAGGACATGAAGGTGAACTGCATGCATCATCCACTGTATCTTTTCCACCTACTACCGAGCCTGCTACCCAATTTTCCGAAGAACCAGTCATTAAACCATTTGAAGAAAATTATTGCAATAGAACCAAATACTGAAGATCATGATGATGTACAGGGTGCCTCGAATTCAAATCTATGTATGGGGAACTCGAAAACCGTAAGAGATACAGTGTCGGTCAAATTAAGGCAAAATTGCGCATTTAGGTGCGTAACAATATGCCGTCTAGAAAGTTTTAAAATTCCGAGTATTTACGGAGATATCCGGAAAAAACCCGAATGATTGAAAAATCGTTTTATTTTTTTCCTGAGCTTATGTAAAAATGGATTTCAAATAGGATTGCATCTTCGCATTGCCACTTTTTCTGCTCTATGCAATGGTGATATTCAGTTTGGAATCCGACGTTTCGTCTTCAAGGGGTCATCATCAACTTCCTTTTTATTTTTTTTTATCATTTTTCAGATGATATTGCCGTTATTAGGTAATATGAATATGTTTTTATTTTTTTTTTCAAATTATGTACTTATTTTGCTTTGACGTAAATTTAAATAGTTTGTTACTTTTGAAATTTTTACATTCTATAAAAATATTTTATTTTGTTTTTTTGTGTTAAGTGGAAAATTAAAACCTTTATTTTTAATGAAAATAAAATATAGTAAAATTAAATAAACAAGTTTATTTAGTTTTTACCCCAAAGCAAAATAAATAACTTAAAAAAAATAAATATAAAATTTAAAAAAAAATGCAAAAAAAAATTAAAAACACATATTTATATTTATAACACCAATGTCATTTGAAAAACGATAAATAAAAAATAAAGTTCGTATTTAAAAAAAAAGCTAATGAAGATGAAACGACGGATTTCAAACTGAATACCACCATTGGATAGAGCTGAAAAAGTGGCAATGCAAAAGTGCAATTCAATTTGAAATCCGTTTTTAAATAAGCTCAGGAAAAAAATAAAGAGATTTTTCAATAAATATTTCGGTTTTTTTCCGGATATATCCGAAAATATTCGGAATTTTAAAACTTTCTAAACGGCATATTGTTAGACATCTAAATACGCAATTTTACCCTAATTTGACGGACACTGTATCTCTTACGGTTCTCGAGTTTCCCCTACATAGACTCGAATTCGAGTCACCCTGTACAAAAAGAAGCTGAAATTTTCGAAAATATTGATAGGTAAACTGTATGTATGTAGTACTTTATGTTGGTATATTCTTAAATGCATCATGGTAGGCTCTCTAGTGATAAACTTATCAGTTGAGATGTAAGTCACTAAGTACCCCCAAGCAAATGTAGAACTTCTGAAAAAAACTGCCAAACAAAAAAAAACGAACCAAAAATTAAAATTCTAAGAAAGAAAAATAGAGACAGAAGCAGTGAGGACAGTTCTGAAGATTTTACCACAGATGAACCGTTGAGTGAATTTGAAAATGAATAATTTTCAGATGTTGAGTTAACAGAAAATCAAAACACTACTACTTGTAATACCATAAAGCAAGAAGAGTACTATGCTGGTGTTTTTACGATGATACCTAGCATATTGGCCGTATTGTCGAAATTTTACCAAGCAATAAATATAAAATGAAATTTCTTAAGAAAGAACTTGACGACTTCATATGGCCAGTAAAAGATGGTATTCAGATTGTAAAATAAGAATTTATTTTGTATGGACCAATTAATATTGTTGGAAACTATCCCTTTAAACTGAAACGCCACGAACAAATGGAACTTAAT
Organism: Pissodes strobi; assembly: GCA_016904865.1. Classification (NCBI taxonomy): domain Eukaryota; kingdom Metazoa; phylum Arthropoda; class Insecta; order Coleoptera; family Curculionidae; genus Pissodes; species Pissodes strobi. The sequence goes on along the minus strand of MU185406.1, from coordinate 87,893 downwards.
ACTATAGGAAAGTACAAAACCTTAAAAAGAGTGTCTAATTACTTTTAAAATATAAATGTACTGGCTTATAAAATTTGTACAACCATTATTTGCCATTACGTCATAGCTTGGCATCTCTCTTTATACCATGGACGTATTTTCTACGTCAATGGTAAAATCTTGGGTAAAATGTCATTTGACAGGTATCGACTAGTGTCAAACATGGTGTCAAACGACGGATTTTTTTTTAAACCGCGGAATATAGTTATTTATGCAACAAGTGTGTAAAGTGACTCTTTTTTTATGAATGGGAATATTGTCGCATTCGCCTACGGCTCATGCGACAATCCCATGAATAAAAAAAGAGTACTTTACACATGAGTAACATACAAAATTTTTTCTACTACCGAAAAATATATGAAAAAACAAAAATAGTATTAAATTACTTTACGCACTGCTCTAAACGTCAAAAAATATGTCAAATTTACTTTACGCACTAGTGCGTAAAATAACTTACTTTGCGCACTGCACATTAAAAAGGTCTCTTTTACGAATCATCGAGAGTGCGTAAAGTGAGTACTTTACGCACGGGAGTAGAAAAAATAATTTTTAAAATGAATCGTCGGTTTAATGAGAAAGAACGAACTCTTATTTTCAAACTTTTAAATTATTTTATTCAAGAAAGAGATGTTGGCTAATCGCTAAAATTTTTATAACCGTGACGTAAGGGCAAATAAAAGTTGTACAATCTACATGTTATAATTATATTTTTTAAGAGGACATTGTAAGAATTTTTATATTATATTTTTTAATAGGATATTTTAAGAATTTTTATATTTTATGCATTTATTTACCTATATATTCGAAGCGAAGTCGCGTATGACGATCCCATAACCATGGGTGATACAGTGTTTAGCAAATGGAGACAAGTAAATCCGCCATTCTAAATACCTAATAATTATACGAAATATTACACCTGCTTACATTTTAGTTTGTTTTTCAAAAATGTCCATTATTTTCGATAAATGGGGTATTTAAATATACGAATTTGGTTGCTTAGATTATTCCTGATTTTAATTTGTTCCTACTCATTTAGATTCTTAATAATACCTAAAAATTTCGCTAAAACACAAATAAAAAGAAATGGGAGAACACTAGGGCCTTGACCAGGGCATAAAGAAATAATTATTTGTGGTATTTTCTTTTGTTGGCAATATCTAGTAGACCTGAAAAGTCTTTGGCAGTCGCAAGCAGTCTTAGGCAGTCACAAGCAGTCCCTAAACATTTCAGGCAGTCTCTAGCAGCCTATAAAATTTTACGGCAGTCCCTAAAGTCACTGGGCATTCCCTGGCAGTCGCGCTTAAAATGATATTTTGGCATTACGTGTACATCTTTTTTTAAAGTGAGAGACCCCTTGGTTAAACATTACGAATTTTTGAATTTGTTAGGTATAATAGGGATTTAAGGTAAATAGTAAGTGTCAGCATTTTGTGCTAGTGGGAGTGCTGAAATTGTTAAGCCCAAAATGCTACTTTTGTTGGTAAGCCACTGTATATTTAGGCGCTATCACTTTGACATGTCAGCAGATTTGCTTATTGAACGTTTCTCATTCATTTACATTACAATTAAAAGTTAATCTGTGCAAGAAATTCAACAAGCGTGTTTCATTTCCAATACAATTGCCTAGTAGCAAGGCCATAAAACGACAAGAAAAGAAAAAAAGACATGACATTATCGATATCAGACAAAAATGTCATTATGTTAAATTTAGCAAGTCTGCAGAAAGCGCCAACACAGTAGGATTTGTTTCGTATTTTCAGTTTTATAAAAATAGATTCAAAATCATCACTTACCTGCAAATCAAAGTCGACTTTACTACAGAAAATGGCATTTCTAACATAAGCCAAGATTCCACCTCCTCTACCTTTCAATTTAATTTAAAACCTACAGTTTTGAGACACACTGTAAACAAGTGAAAATTTTTAACAAAATATTGTATTTCCTATGAAATGAGCATAAGAAACAATCGGATACAGAGCACTATATGCCATGGCAGAAGGCAAGTTTAATAAATTAAAGGCACATTCACATTAGCGCGGTTATTTAACTCTATCAAAATAAGATTTCATGAATTAAGGAAATGCATAAGTAGTTCTATTTTAGTACTGCCTACAATATCACCCTGCACGCTGAGAGATTTATGCGATAATAAACAAAGTAACAACACGGTTTCATTCGATAATTTTGTACTAATACGGTTATGTTATTAAAGGTTCGTAAAATCAATTAGCGACATGCATTATATGTTAAACGGCCGAAGACGGAAAAGGAAAAAAATATGTGTTTTCAACGTGGCAAATGGATGCGTCCCCATACGTTGCTCATGCGAGCAGAAGACAACAATATATGGGCATCTGGCTGAGAGACCCTGACCACGGAATAAATATTACCATTAAAGGTGAGGTTTAACAGCGGGCGATCAGGGCTCCCCTGCAGCGAGAATTACTGCCCGAATGAATAACTATATACTTTATTACATACTAATAACATGATCGCATTAGCATGTGACTGTTATGTTGGGATATTAATCAGCCCAGCACCGTCGAAGCCGCTACCTTTCACTACATATGAGCACACGTCTACAAACGATGGGTCGTGCGTGTGAGCGACCAACACCGAAATTTCTTACGGAGGTTTTAAAATCCTTTCTGATTTATGGCAAGCAAAACCCATACCTACCAATAATTTATTTGGTATGTTGCTGCAACTGCGAATACAAATCGTAAATGAAAATTTAACGGTGATCGCTGGTAATCTCAAAATAATAAACATCTCTTATTAACGTTCTGGGCTATATACAAGATGCTTGTCGTATATGCCAGTAAAGCGTTTCTTTTAGAGATACAATTGCGGGATTTGCGTAACTGTATATATTATTTCGATGCAAAAAATGTTATTTGGATGAAGAGCATAATGTGAAAATATAGTTGCTAAAGGAGCCGCAAGAAGAGATTGAAACGTCACAGGAAAGAATAAGAAGAATTCAAGAAGAAAAACAAACATTTGTATAAAACCTGACACAAGAAAATAAATTGAAAATCGGAATTTTAGAGCTGGAATAACTTAAGTTGCTACAAGAACTTAAAAAATAACCAAAATTAACATTTGCTGCTTTTTATGTCATACTTCTACTGCAGCCTACGGCTTGTGTTTTTTAATGAAGATTTTGTAAATTGTACAATTCTAAAAAGTCATTTTGACTATGCCTTGTTTAAAGTACTTCAAAATAGCACAGCTAGAACAACTTCAAGTTGTTTATAGTGTTCAAAAACAAATTGTACTATTTGTAAAATTTTCCCTAGTAATGCCAGAAGAAGTTAAATTATTTCCGGATAAATTTTTCAAGCTCATGAATATTTCGAAAATTATCCCGAGTCGAAGACAAAGAATAATTTTCTAAAAATATTCATCAGCGAGAAAAAAAATCGGGATTTAATTTAACCTCGCCTGGAATTCGGTAAAAAAAATTACACCAAATGGTGTTTCAAATAATTTTAAAATTATATTTTTTTATTTTTGACAATTCCCATTTTTTTTCTTTGACAAGACACCAGCTAAACATAGAAAGTTTGATCGACGTGGTAATTCATTTGCCATGGTAACTAACTAAAACCGTAATTTAATAGTATATTGTGTAACAAGTGCGTGAAGTCAACTTTTATACACGAGGCGAGGGTCGCAATATCACATGAGTGTATAAAAGTCTTCACGCACGTGTTGCACACTATAGTTTTTCTACGACCGTGAATTTTCGGAAAATGAATTTACCTTATTTTGGTTTTGCCAGGATACAAATTTTTGATAAGTACTTTAGTAAATTTTGAGGGATTTGCTCGGCAATAAGGATTCGCTTGCAATATTGGCTGCGGCTGTTATTTCTGGTGGAGTACCACCTAATTCAAGATCAGAATCTGAGTCTATAGTTTTAAAAGTTCTAACAATATTTGCACGATCAACGTAATTACACAATAATTATTCTTTTTAATGGCAGTTGTAATAGCTCGCAAAACTTCAATCAAAATAGGACAAGCATAGCCACCTGTTCATTTTGGATCCGCGCGTACATGGGCTCTTATGGAAGTATGCGTGAAATAAATCCCATAAGGAATACGTTGTATTTCACGCACCGGTGCGTGAAATTGTACTTCACGCATTAGTAGTGATGCGTGAAAGTATATTTCACGCACAGTCGTAGAAAAAAAATATTTGTTTGAAAGCAGTTTTGTTTTGTGGTGAGGGGTGAACAAAATGTATTGTTTCAGTCAAGAAAGTATTCGTCGGGAGATTCAGCAGTTAACACCCGCCACGCCGCGAATACTAAGAAATCCAAATTAAGGATTTGGAGACAGTTTACAAATTTTTGCTTTGAACAGTCGTATGGTTTTGATCGAGCATTGGCACTTATTTTTGAATACTATCTTTAATATGCAAAAAACAGAACTCAGAAGACTACAAAGAGAGTGTCGTGAAAGTTTTATGGAATTCCACTGCCAAGCAGTTAGGCAGGAACGTCAAACTGGTGAGAGCAGTTTGATTACGGGGACTGACGCCCCCACCATTCCAAGTTGCCACGGGATGTGGCCCATCAAATCCCATCGTCCTCCCCCAGGCTGGAAAACATCGAAGTACAAAGTCTGGACACGGCACATACCTATAACAACCAGCAATATCACATCTTCTTTTTTCGCATCTGCGCAAGTCCGCGCGCAAGATATTCCTTAGTAAAATCCATCGAGATTCTCGTCACGTCAGTCTCGATAGTCTCGTGTCTCGAGTGTTGAAATTTATAAGTAGGATAGTACGAAAATAATGTTTTTTTTTTAATTATAGGTAACTTACAAAAAATTAAAAAATATTTAAGTACATGAAAATCAAAGAAATCTAGGAATGTATGTACGTATCTAAAGTACAATTTACTAGTTGCCTACCTATATTTATGAGTAACAGAAAAAAAATATTTTCAAAACAGGTCTTATAAAGTTTATAATAATTTCAAATTCACCCACCAGCTGGGGATATACCTAAAAACTATAGACTAGCCAGAGGAGCGTTACTATGCAGTTTTTTTTATGTGTAAACATCTTACGCGGCGGTATGAGGGGAAATCTCTTCAAATGGGACGAAAATGTGGGGACGGAATGTGTAAACCGATCTGACAATATAACCCGTGCGCATTGAGGAGCAAGCTAATCCAAAACGGCCGCGATTGCAACGACTCAAATGGCGCTTCTAAAAAGCTAGCCACTAGGGCGGTATTAGATTTTCATTATATTATATTGGCAGTGTATTTGGATCCATAGTACAGCTTATTTTTAATAGACGGTTGATATTAAAAAGAATTTTCACTTCAAAATCCACGACAAATTCGTCCGAAGCCACGGCTATCGTCCTAAAAGAGTCCGGAAATTTGGGATTTTTATACAATTTTGCCATTTAAAGTCGTTTTTAAATGGATTTTAGACAATAAAAAACATATTTTAAATTAAACGAACTTAGTCAAAAGTATTATTCCGATGCCCAGACGTTTAAACAATAATGGCCCTCTTCTAAAATTGGCAAAATTTGGTTATTGCCTTTCCCAAATCAGAGGATTCCGCCCTGAGATGACTAGCTGGTAGTGAATAAATGCTGATTTTGACATGACGATCGTGCACCGACTGTGCACCTACCATGCCGATTTTACTTTACATCAAAAAATTGTATGCGACGCCGACGGTCGAAGGACGATCGTAACTTCGTAACACAGCACGGCTCGTATGTGAAAATCACCCTTAAGCTATGTCCATAGGTTGATGTTATTCCTGGTGGCATAACATTTTCGTGTCCAATTTGTGCAGTGAATTAATCCACTCTGATTAAAGCTGCCAGTAAATATTATTAAAGAATCCTAACTAATATTATAAATGCGAATAACTAATAATCTGTCTGTAACCGTTAGTGTAAAACGTTTTCTTTCTAAGGCCAGAATATAGGCTACCAATTTGAAATAAGTGGTTGCTTATATTCAGGTGTCACGCGGCCTAAGGTGGCATTAGATTTTCATGTCGATGATGCCGATGTAGGATATGTTTACACATCAGTGTCTCGAGTACTAGCAGACTCGCTCAATTTTTAATTTTAAAATGTTTTTAGTTTATTTTTCTTATAAAAAAAAGTTTACGTACATAGGTAAGTATGTTTTTAAGTAAACTTAATCCTTTCAAACAGAATCCTTCACTTGCAGCCAATACCCAATAATCTTTCTGCACTTTGCCAGGTTTATTTACAATCATTTATATTTTTTGCTCAGGAATGCGCCTCATGAAAGGGTCCGTAGGTTTACTTTTGAAAATATAAAATATTATGTAGAGTAGACTATTCTGACTACAGTGACTACTTTATTCACTGATATCTTTTTTACTTGCCAACCTCCCTTCCATTTTTGTTACCTCTATAAAGATTTTTTGTAACTCTGTTGTTTAAATTAATTTTGCTTAAAAAAATCGACACTGAGGTTATTAAAATTATTTCTGAAAAAACCCAAAAAATCTAATTATTATTTATTAACGCGGTAATATCCGAAAATATGTCGAATTTATAATACCGATTCTTAGGACGGTTTTCAAAAAAAAAAGAATTTTTTTTTTGAAGTGCACGAGATTCTCGGCGAGGCCGAGACCACAAAATGTCTAGTCTCGACGAGACCGAGACGAGACTCGAAAACTCGAGACTGCGAGACCGAGACCTCAATAGTCTCGTCTCGTCTCGGCGAGACCGATGCACTAGGGTTAGTCAAGTTTATATGTTGTCTCTATCGCCCTCCGAGAGACATAGTCTACCAAAGCATTTTTACAACACTAGGTACAACTTTTTACTCAATACAGGTCGATCACCCCAATTCAGAAATAATCGTTTTGGGAGACTTCAATGTCCACAACACCAACTGGCTCAAACATCACACCAAGACCGACAACGAAGGTAGATAATCTGAAGCATTTGTCATCAGCTGCGGGCTTACTCAACATGTCAGTCTGCAGCGAAGAGACCACGCAAGTAATCTCCTCAGGAATGGAAACATACATCACAAATTCCATCGAGTTACCGGCAAAAGGAAAGCCCTGGTTCGACAGAAGAAGCGAAAGAGCTGTAGATAGAAAACAAGTACTGACAGCAAAATCAGACCGCTGAAAATCGCAATTATTTTGTCGAAGCGAGAGACAAATGCAAACGTGTAATCGACGAAACTAAGGACAAACACAATCAAAGGATCAGGAATAAACTTTTGCAATGCCCCAGTGGCTCCTGGAATTTCTGGTTGGTAGCAAAGGCAGCAAGTAATAACTTTACAAAAACGTCTCTCCCACCTTTGACAGACGAACGTGGCATCACGGCGACTACAGTCAAGGAAAAAGCAAACATGGTCGCCAAAATGTTCTCATCGCACTCTACCTTAGACGTCCTCCAAGGCAATGCTCTCCCCATCATATCGAACATCAACACTACCATGGCAGAAGTCAAGTTTCATCACCGTGATATACGTAAAATCCTTAAAGAACTACATACGCAAAAGGCATCAGGACCAGACGAAATACGTGCCATCGTGTTAAAGAACTGCGCCAGCGAACTAACACCGGTTTTTTCCAGTCTTTTTTCTCAGCCTTGTGGAAGAGGATTTTACCCATCTTCTTAGAAAGTCGCTCGAGTGCAACCTGTTCCAAAAAAGGCAAGAAAACCTTGCCTTCAAACTATCGGCCATCTGCCTTGCTTCCAACTATCTCCAAAGTCATGGAACGTATAGTCAATTAACAACTACTCAAGTACCTCGAGAACAACAGAATAATCAGGGATAATCAACACGGCTTTCGCAAAGAGAGATCAACAGGGGATATATTGGCCTATGTCACTCATATATGGAGTAGAGCAATTAAAAACTACGGAGAGTCACGAGCGATTGCGTCGGATGTTTCGAAGGCATTCGACAGAGTTTGGCATGACGGGCTACTCAACAAACTGCCGTCCTTCGTACTGCCAACCTTTCTCTGCAGCTGCCTTGCCAGTTTCCTTTAGAACCGATCTCTGTACGTTGCAGTTGATGGACACATCTCAGACACATTCACCATCAACACGGGCGTGCCTCAGGGCGCAATACTTTCACCAACTCTGTTCCTCATCTATATTAATGACCTGCTGACCGAAACGAATATTCCTCTTTACAGTGTTGCAGATGACAGTATCCTTGTGTCCCACTTTAGATCAGAAAAACTTTTACCAGCGACTGAGACGTATCACCGCAGACAGGAGCAGATTACAGCAATTAATCAAGACCTGGAGAAAGTTCAAACTTGGGGAGACAGAAATTTGGTCCAGTTCAATGCAGAAAAGTCCCAAGCAGCCACGTTTACCGAGAGGGCCAATACGGCGGGCCCTGATATCATTCCCAACTAGCATTTATGGTGGCAGATACGTAACTGCTACTATCAAAGCCCCTACAAAGTGGGCGGTGACCATCGGCGGCTACGTCGTATATTCGTAGCTGCTAAGTAACTGCGACCAAAATGGGGAAAGATTTTGAGTAGCCGGGTAGTGTCTTGGGTAGCTTTTGCCACTAAAAGGGTTACTATGATGTGTTACTATAAAGTAGCCTACTGGTGAATGCGACTTATCTGTTACGAAGCTCCCTAGTTGTGGGTTCGTAGCAAGCCAAGTGTTTTCCACCGGCATGTGGAACTTTCATTAAATTTTATTCGCAGCGACCTCTTCATGCAATTTCACACTTCATAAAAATAAATGTCATAATGGAAAATAATTATGGAAGCCATTATTATTTTTTTGTTATTTACCATGCGATTTTAAGGCCTTTTGTAGGAAAATTCAACGGAACCGACTTTACTGAATAAAATAGTAGGTTTATATGACAAAATTTTCGAGCGCCTCTCAAAACATTTCAAATTATTATATTATTTGCAATAGAAACTCATGTAGTAATAAAAAAAAAATAATTAAATAAAAATAAATAAATAAATAAATAAAATAAATAAAAACGACTTTTATTATTCAAGAATGAAAACTACATTTTTGGACAGCATTATGCTTCAGTGTGGCGAAGTCTAGCTACAAGCTATTCAACTTAACCACTAGAAGCAAAAATAAAAGTAAGTAAACGACAATAAAAGGGTGAAGAATTGAGTGAAAACACTAAAAAGCACTTACATACTATTTAACAATAAGAGACCATACTATGAACCCCGACAAGAACTCACCAAACACACTGGTATTCGTATTCTCATTTACCTTGAGAGTAGGTATATTTTATATTCCCTTTTAAATATGACAAAAGATGTTTTTTCTTTTAAATTAGCTGGCAGGGAATTGTACAACATGATTGCGTTATAAACATAACTTTTTTTGAAAAGAGACGTTCGATGTCTAGGGATCGAGAACACACTATCATTTCGTAGATTATTACGTAAACGGTTGCAGTATAAACTTTGCTTTGAGGGGGGAAGGGTGGTTACTTGTTATAAGCTGAAGGGTAAAATTTACCAAATGAAGATTTCTGCGCTGCTCCATATTTAACCAAGCCAATTCTTTTATCTTGTGAGACACATGATCATATCTTCGGAGATTGCAAACAAGTCTGCAGCAATTATTTTGAACTTTTTGAATACGAATTTTGGATTCAAGATCCAGACACGGGCCATAAATAAAGTCACAGTAGTTAAAATGTGATAACACTAGGCTTTCACATAAATTACGTTTCAAAGTTTTACTTAAGAAGTGTTTATTTGAATACAAAAGCTTAAGGTTAATGAATGCTCTTTGATTTAATTTTTTAACATGTTCACGAAACCTAAGCTCCGTGTCCAAAATGATACCAAGGTTCCTAGTGGAATCTACCACATTTAAAGGAACGGTATTGATTTTTAAAGATATCTGTTGTTTAACTCTAGTTACCCCATTCTTTGCACCAAAAAACAGCGCACAAGACTTGTCTGCATTTAATTTAAGATTATGTTCCAATGACAATTCATAAATATTATTTAAAAAATTTGCTTGAAAATTTGCTTGAAACTGGCGTGAAAATAACTAAGGAAAAAAGCTTTAGTCTAGGTATATTTAGCTTGAAAACGCAAAATGTTTGAGCCATTTGGCTGTTCATCTGAAAAGTCATGAAAAAAATATGGCCGTTTAATCTGAAAAATACTTTATAGGTCCCTATGCTTCCACAAAGTACCGGGAACAATAATATATTAGGCCAACCCTACCCGCTGGGAACTTTAAAATCTTCGGATTGATAAAGTGACAATTGTAACTATCCAGAGGCGACTTTATAGAAACAATAACTTTATAGTGACCTAGGAAGGTAGCAGTAACCATTTTGCTACTTTCAATGCTACTATAAATTAGAAGTAACTAGGTGTCGTGGCCGCGATTACTCCGTAACTTAAATTGTTACTATAAAGTAACAAAAACTTAATGGAAGCATTATCGTAGCACTTGTTAGCGACCGCTTATGGCAACTTTTCCTGAGTCCTTCTAGAAAACCTACCTATAGATGCGAACGGCAGCCAGTAATGTAGTGGAAAGCTAGGTTCGTGGATTCTCGGTACACTTTAATAAAGATATTTGGGCACCACTTAGTTAACTTTGACTCAACTAAGAAAAATCCATAAAGTTGTTAAATGCTGAAAAGTAATTCTTGGAGGAGCTTTTCAATAAGGCATAATATTTCCCCAAAATAAATAATTTATTCTTTCCCTACTAATGAGGAGATACCTTGATATAAAACAATAATGATATAGTACAATTACAATCACATGTATAAACAATTAAGCAATAGAAATGAAACTTACATAATATTGACTATTATCAACAACAGTGTCAAATATAAACTGTTAGGCAAATATTCTGCATACCCAATAATAGGTTACTAGAATGATGGTAAATAGCGCAGGGTTTAAAATTCATGAATTTTATTCTGCCGCAATAATATAAAATCAAATATGTGTGTAATCATTCAATCTACTGATAATTTAAATTTGCCGAGACAGCCTTACAAATAAAATGGTGAATGGTGTGACTTACAACTTATGAAGTAGGTATTCTCAATCTTACAATATTCTTCAAATAAATACCAGTATAAGTATATGTATGGGCCATGCATCTCCAAACCACTTCAAATCAGAAGCTGACTTATCCAAACTTGGTACGCCACATCCAGCCAATGATAACAACAAGGGCATAACATGCAAATGGTGGTTTAATAACTCTAAGACACGCAAGTAAACCAAAAACATGCTGGATAGGATATCGCAGATAGGCAAAGCGATATACGTGTGCCAGAGCGGTACCCGTGGAGAGAACCCTAAAAACAATTGTTTGTCTAAGCAAAAAGTAAATATCTTACATTGAAATGATTACTCATAACCTAACTAGTTTTTCATCTTACCTATAGAACCATCTATAGGGCCTATAGCCTGGTAATAGCCAGTTGAACAAAACGAAGAGTGCCCATTCTAGAGATTTCTCCAAAAACAATAATCGGCCATTCCAATGATCAGCAACATGAGAGCAACAGCAATACATAAATTCTTCTAGAATGATTGGAAAATACAATTAGTTCCACTGAAAGACTGCATGAAAAATTTTGTGACTTACCACGTGGAGGTCGGATTCCAATAACTCAACAATAACTTTTATAGGTAACCTCCATGGCCCTGGTTCGAGTCAAAAACTTAAACGTAGCAAAAATATCATAAAATAATGACCCCAATTATTAGAACCAGTCCATGAGGATTTACACCTCGGCCTCGACGAAGCCACAACGGGATTTCGACCCGTCACCTAGACGACACGGCGCCAAAAGGAAGAACCTGGAACCAATATCGCATTTTGACCCCTAAACATTGCTGCCAACCTAATTTAGTTGAAATAGCGAGTCCGAGCGAATACACGTCACTGCTCTAGACTATATTCTCCAAGCATCAAGTGAATACCCTTAAAAGTAATCGTTATTTAAGGACGTCGATTCTTGAACATGTCTAATTTTAACTGTCAAAGAACATATGGTGTGCTTGTCACTGATAGACCGATAGGAGATGAATGACACTTTGACACAAGAAATGAAAACGCGAAATCTCATCGAAAGACAAATAAAAAAAGGAAACAATAAACCTAAACACAATCAAAGGAACGAATTATAAAGTACATTAGACGACTTATATGATCTCCAACTCGTTTGAGGTATGTACCGCTAAGAATGGATTTAAAATAATAACAAACTCAAGAGTACATTTGTATCGAACCACAGTAGAAAAGTCGAGTCTGTCAAGGTTCTTGAGTGAAGTTTCTAAGTAGTCTGTCAAGTAGTTCAAAGTGTAGTGTCCAAGTGCTCTTAAAATACCTTAACATTAAATAAAACGCAACGCAACATAAGATAAACTATATTTACAAAGCAGTGACCAAAAAGACCTATAAACAATTCATCAAACATACCTCAAGTCGAGAAAGCATGCGCACCTTAATAATTGGGTATAGGCTAGTCTCATTAAGTTTCTGACCAGTAAACGCTGTTAAAAACTCTATCGTTGGGTCTTTGACCAATATACATTGTTAATCTTTTCTCATTAAGTTTACCTAATATACTTTATTGTTTTTAAGTGCTTTCTTTATCTTCGCTTCTCACCTTACGTAAAGAATCCAGTATTACCATCAGAGTTACACCCCTGCACGCTGAATAGGGCGTGGCATCGCGATTCAAACGTATGATGACAGACCGGTGGAGGCATTAAGAAAAAGTTAAAAGAACTGTCATCACGATTACTCGCGACAATAGATATTTGTGGAAATACGTCTTACACCAGACCATTCAGTCCACAACTATAAACTATATCTATTCAACTGTATAGCGTAGAATTAGTTGTGAAGCGTAGTGAGGTTAGGAGTCTATCTTCACGCACACAGGGCAATGCTCTTGCCATTAATACAATAAATTACTTGCTTTGTATAAATTGTCCACTGCAAATGCACAACTTTCTCAATTTTTAAACATATTTTATATTATAACTCAAAATATAGCATTTAGTTTGCGTCCCGGACCGGGATGCCATATTGGCTACTGGGTTTCTTAGTTCCCTGGCCTTGCTATGGAGGGGGCGCTAATCAGGGTTTTTGTTGAATGCAGCAACTCAAAAACTATCAAAAACAGAGTATTTAACGTTTAAGTTAAAAAAAAACAACACGGTGGGGTCAAATCTAAAGAAGTAATTTGAATCACCATCTTAAAATAAACAAGTTGCTCTAGCCAAAATCTTTAAATTTTGAGTTACTTGAGTCTTGCTTTGCACGGCAAACCACACTCTCGAGAATGATGAACAGGTTGGTCAAAAATTCGTCACGTCAAACCTGTGACGTCATTAATGTACAGACAAATGGATGTTAACGTCTAACCAGAAAAAATTCCTTGTCGCGTATAAAAATACTAACTATATTTTAGTTTCAATGTTACTCAAAAACATCTTAGATAAGGAATTTGAAACCATCATATGAAAGTTTCAACAAAACCCTAGGTAAAATTATTATAAAGATTTTATACGTCACCAACTTATCATACTTGAAACAAACCCTTTAAAAAATGTTTGTTTCAAAAAGTTATTAACAGCATCACTTTCTGAACTCTTAAATTCATCGCGTTATTATAGAAAATGTTCTTTGTAGTTCTTGACGAAATGGTGAATGCATATTAATGAAAGCTTGCAGACAATTATTAAATCGCTATTTTACTTATTTTAGCCGTTGGACAGTGCACAAAAATATTTACAATCTAGCTGAAAATAAAGTCATATTTTAAGCTTAGTACTAGGCTTAAAATTCCAACGCATATTAACAGGTGAAGCTTTCCTTAGAACACTGGTAAACAAACTTGTTTTTTTTTCGTCTCTATCAGACAAAAACATTTACCTACCAAACATGGTCTTAGCCAGGCACGATAAAAATGTATTATAGTTTACATGAGTTTGTATTGTTGGTGCTAAAGGTGTGAGGTGTGAATATATTTTGAGAATATAACTCTGCCAGAGTTTTGCTTATTGATTGAAAGGGGAGTTTATCATCTTATAACTTTATTCATGAACTTTCTTGATCTGTTTAAAAATATTATTTTTCAATATATGCGTTGAAAAACTTAATTAATAATTTTAGAGTGATTATCTCAATTAGTTTAAAATACTAAAACAGAGTTTTATCCACAATACCGGAACAGAATTTTTGCACCGACACCGACGGGCGTTTCTGTTTCGGTATTGTGGCTAAAACTTTGTTTTAGTGCATGTTGCCGAAGGTTCCAAACCCCAACATAGTAGTTTAAAATAGTTCTACTATCTCGCAATTTTTTATTTATAGCCTTGCCTTTTTATAACAAAATCTAGAAAAACATTTTGCATTTATGTGCGTTTCCTATATTTTTTTTGAACTTTCAGAATGACAGCACGTATACAGCGTCAGGAAGTTTACAACGTTTGGTCATCACATGCATTGAGTAAACGTAGGAAGGAAGTCGAAACATATGTGTTGACGTGATTTGGATTTGGTGACGATACACACAAGCAGCTTTTATGGAACATCAAGACATCAATCAGATCATTCTGTCATAAAATTGAAGAAAAATTTTAAAAAGCGTCACGAAATACCCACGTATTTCTTTTCAAAAATTCCACTTGGCTTCAAGGTGATATTAGATTTTCTAATATGGTATCAGAAGCATTGAAGAAGATTCCTGGCAGAGCTAAAGTCGAGTTTGATAAATGTGGTTTTCGTATACAGAAAAACAGAGTTAAACATCTTGTATCAACAACAAGTACCAGAGAACTATTGACTGCTGCTGAGGTTAAACTCAGAAGTGAAGGAAAAAGGGACTCAGCTTTAATAGTGAAAAATCTTGCTACATCCCCTTCAAGAGGAACGACCTTGGAAAAGGCTGTTCAGTTATATAATAAGAAACCAGAAGAATTGTCCTATCAATGTTAGTCGACGCTCAGCTTTCTATTCATCAGTACAATATAATCAGAAATCAGGTAAAAAGTTTTAATCGAAAACTTTACCCCCCCCCCTACTGCAAAGTGAAATTAGCCAAGGAAAATTGTTATCCCTCGGATATATCCATCACAGAATCATTCAACTACAGTCGCTTCTCAATCATACAGTTTTTCGACTATATGAATCCCAAAAAGTTGTTTTTGAAGCATTTCCATTCGATAATAACAAAAATTTTGAATTCAACTATCAAATGGGGTTGTGATGGAGCAGATTAACATAAATATCGTCAAAAGTTTACAGAGCAAAATTTATCAGATGAAAGCATGTTTAGCATTTCGATGGTACCGTTACAGCTATATACAGAGAATGGAAAGTCAAAATCTATAACTTGGCAAAACCCAGTACCTTCATCTACTAGGTATTGCCGACCTATCAAATTTATATTTTCTAAAGAAACTGTCGAAAATACAAAAAGAGAAGTGGAAAAGATTGAGGAAAAAATTTCAAGACTTACTCCAATAGAAATATCTGTTAATGAAAATTTGGACGTTTTTGTAACCATAAATATGATTTTAAGTATGATAGATGGCAAAGTCTGTAATTCTTTGGCGTCCAATTCCTCCACACTAACTTGTTATTTGTGCAAGGTAAAACCAAAGGATATGAATCGTGGGCGAAGACAGGGGGGGCATGGCCCCACCTGGGAATTTAACCGACTCATTTTTCAGCATACCCTTTTTTACGATAAACGATGCATGGTGCAAACATTAGATAAAATAAAATATAAAGATACATTTATTTACTTTTTGCATGTACCCCAAAATTAGATCGCATTCTAACACACACTGTGGTACAAGAGCATGTTTGCCATATTTCTTTATTAATCAGTGAATTTAACTCTCAATTAGGTATATTTTGTTTTTAAATGGCACTTACTATTTTAAACTTATTGCACCATGTTACATTTGTTATTCTATAAATACCTAATTTAAATCTACGTTAATTACCAAAAAAACACGTAATTACCTACTTTAGAATTTGAAATATTGTCATCAAGGATGCGGGGAATTTTTATAAATAAAAGTGGCAATTCCGCGCAGCAGTCTCGGTTGCTTCGGCTACGTCTCGTCTACTTTCGGCCGATTCCGGCCGAATGACAACATGGATGGCGTACTAGTAGTAAAACGGCATATTTTAAATCTTATATCGGGTGGTGTTGTTTAGTGCTTTGTAAGACTTTTGGTGGCAAATTAGTGTTTAATAATTTATCATGATTCATCATTGTAGAGTTTTTTTTTTTTTATGGCAGTGGCACACACACTAAAGGTAGATCCTATGGCGCTCGACGAGCGGTGTGTGTGCGAAGATGTTGATTGACACGGTTCTTGAATATTTGTAGGTTGTAATTAGTGGGAAACAGATGTCCTGGAAGTGAGTTCCACAGTGATGCAGTGCGCCAGACAAAGGAGTTCTGGTAAAGCGATGTTCTAGGTGTTTCTAGTTGTACGACGAACTGGTGCGCTCCTGCCGTCTGTCGGGACTGCCTGACAGGAGTTGCCAGGGGCGGGATTATGTGGGCCAAATCCTGGGAACATCTGCCGTGAAAGTATCTGTAAAACAGAGACATCTCGGCCACATGTCTACGATGTTCCAGACTATCCAGATTCCGGGTCAACTCCGGATCGCCGACGAGACGCACAGCCCTCTTCTGAATGGAATCTAGCAGCTTTAGGGTATGCTTTGGTGCGGCACCCCAGATGAGCAATATTCTAAGCACGGTCTTATTTGCGCTTTGTACAGCAAGAGCAACTGCTGCGGTGTATAGAGTTTTCTGTTGCGAAATAGCGCACCAAGCTTCTGGGAGGCTGATTTTGCGATGTTAGCAATATGGTCATGCCATGACATATTGCTGTTGACCGAGACACCCAGCAGCCCGATTGACAAGGATGAAGGAATGGTCGATCCTGCCATAATGATGTCAGGGCCCGCTGTATTGGCCCTCTTAGTAAACGTTGCTCCTTGGGTCTTTGCTGCATTGAACTGGACCAAATTTCGGTCTCCCCAAGTTTGAACTTTCTCCAGGTCTTGATTAATTGCTGTAATCTGCTTCTGTCTGCGGTGATGAATCTCAGTCGCTTGTAAGGCTTTTTCTGATCTAAAGTGGGAGACAAGGGTACTGTCATCTGCAAAACTGTAAACTGGATTATTCGTTTCGATCAGCAGGTCATTAATATAGATGAGGAACAGAGTTGGTGAAAGTATTGCGCCCTGAGGCACGCCCGCGTTGATGGTGAATGTGTCCGAGATCTGTCCATCGACTGCAACGTGTAGGGATCGGTTAATAAGGTAACTGGCCAGCCAGCTGCAGAGAGAGGCGGGCAGTCCCAAAGACGGCAGTTTGTTGAGCAGTCCGTCATGCCAAACTCTGTCGAATGCCTTTGAAATATCCAACGCAATCGCTCGAGACTCTCCTTAGTTTTCAATTGCCCTACTCCATATATGAGTGACATAGGCTAATATATCTCCTGTCGATCTCTCTTTGCGAAAGCCGTATTGATTATCGCTGATTATTATGTTGCTCTCGAGGTACTTGAGTAGTTGCTGGTTGACTACACGTTCCGTGACTTTGGAGATTATTGGAAGCAAGGCAATTGCGCGATAGTTTGAGGGCGTGGTTTTCTTGCCTTTTTTGGAACAGGTTGCACTCGAGCGACTTTCCAAGAGGATGAGTAAATCCCTTTTCTGTAAGAAAGAGAAAAAAGCCTGGAAAAAAAGGGGTGTTAGTTCGTTGGCGCAGTTCTTTAGCACGATGGCAGGTATTCCGTCCGGTCCTGATGCCTTTTGTGTATCTAGTTCTTTAAGGATTTTGCGAATATCACGATGAGAAAACTTGACTTCTGCCATGGTGGTGTTGATGTTTGGCGAGCATGTTTGCTTTTTCCTTGGCTGTAGTCGCTGTGATGCCACGTTCGTCTGTCAAAGGTGGGAGAGACGTTTTTGTAAAGTTGTTACTTACTGCCTTTGCTACCGACCAGAAAATCCTGGAACCACTGGGGCATTGCAAAAGTTTATTCCTGTTCCTTTGATTGTGTTTGTCCTTAGTTTCGTCGATCACACGCTGGCACTCATTTCTCGCTTGGATAAAATAGTTGCGATTTTCAGCGGTCTGATTTTGCTGCCAGTACTTATAGGCTTGCTGTTTCCTTCCTACAGCTCTTTCGCATCTTTTGTCGAACCAGGGCTTTCCTTTTGATGGTAACTTGATGGAATTTGGGATGTATGCTTCCATTCCTGAGGAGATTACTTGCATGATCTCTTCGCAGCAGTCTGACGGGTCGTCAGTGGCAAAGCAGACGTTGAGCCAAGGAAAATCTAGGTAGAACTGCCTTAGATCGTCCCAGTTTGCAAAATTGTAATGCCAGATTTTGCGAGGCAATGGTGGATCCTTCTGTATGAGTGGCAATTCACAAACCGTTGTAATAAGTTTGTGGTCGGAGGTACCTAATGGCGGACCAACTGTAACCTTGTACTTTGTCAGGATTGGTGGTCAGAAAAAGAATTCGCCCCTCTCTGAGATTCGAGTTGGTTCGTCTACGAGTTGAGCCCGCAGCTGATGGCATATGCTTCAGTTTCTCTACCTTCGTTGTCAGTCTTGTTGTGGTGTTTGAGCCAGTTGGTGTTGTGGGCATTGAAGTCTCCCAGAACGATTATTTCTGAACTGGGGTGATCGACCTGTATTGAGTCAAAAGTGGTAGCTAGTGTTGAAAAAAAGCTTTGGTAGGCTCTATCGCTCGGAGGGCGATAGAGTCAACATATAAACTTGGTTAATCCCTTGGAGGTGAACTTGAGCCACATGACATCAAGGTTGTTCGGTTCGAGTGTTTCCTTGCGGTGACATGAAAGGTCGCTTCGGACAAAAAGGCATATTCCGAACTTATATCTAAATCGGTTATGTAAGTCGTAACCAGGATAGAGGTAGTTCACTGTTGTTGTTGTAGAACATACTTGTGTTTCTGTAAGGGCTAATATGTGTGGTCTATTTGCTTGTAGATGTTGGTGTGCCGAATTTATGTTTGTATTTAGGCCTCTTATGTTGCAGAAATCTATTCTAAATTGATTCGGCATCTTTGCTGTCTGTGAAATGCGGAATGAAGGGCTCCCAGGGCCACCCAGCGCCCGGAGATCCGAATGGCCGGGGAGTTTACTTCCGGAATATTTTGATCCTGGAAGCACCATCATGTCCATATATTCCTACTGTGGAACCCGGGACCACCAGCGCGGAAGCGGAACACGATTTGGGAAAACCACTTAGCGCTTCCCAATTCTGGTGGGGTGGTCTTTCTACCACCTAGGGCGGCTTCCACTCGAAGCATCGGCCTCAGACTCATTCCTTTGGCGGTCCCTAGTCTGACAGGGGTAAAAATGGGGTTTGTTGGATCACTCCCCAGTGATCAGCTCCAGACTTTGCACTTTGGTGTTCTCCAGACTGGAGGAGGACAATGGGATTTGATGGGCCACATCCCGTGGCAACTCGAAATGGTGGGGGCGTCACTCCCCGTAATCAAACTGCTCTCACCAGTTTGACGTTCCTGCCAGCCAATACAATGCAGCCCCTCTTGTCACAAACTGTCATTGATCGGCTCCAGACTTTGTACTTTGGTGTTCTCCAGCCTGGGGGAGGACGATGGGATTTGATGTGCCATATCCCATGGCAACTCGGAATGGCGGGGGCGTCACTCCCCGTAATCAAACTCCTCTCACCAGTTTGACGTTCCTGCCAGCATTTGTTTTGTTGTTTAATATACATAAGTACTATAATCTTGTCCTTGCTTTATTATCAATTTATTTGTTTTAATCGATTAATGAAATTTTTTTGCGCACGCCCCCTCTCTATTTGTCATTCAAGTGGGTGCCAAATCCTTGTTTTTTAAACTATTTTAACGACTTTTGGGTAAAAATTGGGCGTGGCACCCCCAACTTTTTCCCCCTTCGGCGGATTAGCCTCCGACGGCGCCTGTAGCGGGCTGCGCCGCCCTCTTGCCTACGGTTTGCCCCCCCTGGGAAAAAATCCTGTCTACGCCCATGATATGAATAATCCAAACATATCAGAAAAGCCAGTTGATACAAAATTTTTGACTTTTAGTTTATTTCCATTACATTCCTGGATAAGGTTTTACGACTGTTTTTTACATATTTCTTATAGAACAGAGATAAAAACTTCGCAAGCAAAAGGAACTGAAAAAAGTTAAAGCGAAAAAAAAAAAGAAGTGCAAGAAAGATTCAGGAATGGACTGGGTTTACTGTAGACATGCCCAAATAACAAGCAGGTAACACAAATGATGATAATACTGCCCGAAAGTTTTTTAGAAATGCCAAATTATCAATATATTATACAACAAAACATATGTAATATAAATTATGAACTTGTTCACCGCTTCAGGATAATTCTAGAAATAATGAATTGTGGGTTTCAAATAGACCTTGATAACTTCGAAAAGTATCTTATGGCAAACAAATTATATCTACATTTATGTTGCCAATTGGCCAATTTTCTGAGGAGGCCCAGGAAGCCAGAAACAAAGACAATCATAAATACAGGAAACTGTTTACTAGAAAATGTTCCAGAGTGGCCACCAATATAGACTTACTTCACCGTCTTCTGATTACCTCAGACCCCTTGATTGCTAGTTGCCGCTCCAAGCCAAACACGAATCAACAAAGTATCATGCCGGAAGTTCTGACTTTACTGAAGTCAACTTCAACTGATTCCAGTTTAACGGAGGGTAGCGATAGTGAAACAGACTTGTGATTTTTTTCATTTTATAGTTGTTAGTTTAAGTATCTTAATGGTTTAGTTTCTAAGGGTATATTCCAGCACATTTAATCTGCGCGGTGTAATTGATAAAAAATGTTTCCAAGTTTTAATTCAAAATAGGCCTCTAGGACTCTAGGGCGCAATAATTGTAAAAATTATTTTCGTTAACTTCGTGAAATTTGTGGGACTATTATTATTATTAATTTCTTGATTATATAATGTTTGCCAATAAATTACTTGTTTTTTGAGTTTTAAGGATAAATTAAATCCATTCAAATTATCTAGATTAAAGGTCGACGTTGCTTTATCAAAATTTCTTATTAACAAGCAAAATTGACTAATTTTCAAGACCGCAAAATATTTTTTTCTAGTAAAATCCTGAAAATTTTGCACTGTGCGTTGCGAGGAAATAAAATCCCTGTTAAATAATAACAAATAAATTATTACAATTTAGAGCCATTTGCACCGTTTGTTTTAAACTTAGTTTTTATTTAAACATCCTTTAACTTAAAAAAAAATGTTTGCTTGCACCGCTTGCTAAACCGAGGTTAAATTAGAATAAGCTCTTGTTAAATTAAACCCCCAATTTTGTCAGTTTAAAGTGCCGTTAAACGTGTAACCTCACATTTTTGAGTGTTTTTACTGTTTTTTATGGTGTATTTGGACATTGGGATAAAATGTCTTCGTCAGATTTTTCAAATGACGATCTATTTGATGATGATTTGGATATTCTCGAGATAGTAGATTTCGGGTTCCCCCGTAAAATGTATGGTAGACAACAACAATTTGACACGCTAGATGAGGAAACTGTTCTATTTTTACTTCCACTTATCGAAGAGGAATTAGATGATGTGTAAGTATGTTTATTACGTCAAGATCATCATGAAATTATATCATGTGTCTCTGATTGGATGCAAGTACTTAAAATGACAATAATTAGTAATTACCATATTTGTTTTGTCCAATCCAAAACACCTGTATCTTTTTAGCAACAACAGTGTTTCTCCAATAAATCAACTTTTGGCAACACGAAGATTTTATGCAAGTGCAGGACACTTTGCCGCCGTAGCAGATTTTATTTCCATGGACATTTCCACTGTGTCAAGAATTGTTACAAAACTTTCTTTAAGTATTGCAAGACTTTACAATAGATTTATTAAAATGCAAGGCCCTGAAAATACTCCGGAAATACAAACATATTTTTATAACATCGCAGCTTTTTCTAGAGTGATTGGCTGTGTCGATGGCACCCATATACGTACACTGTCTCCCGGTACTTCCAATTTTGTTAAATATAACAGTATAACTTCAACATATACAAAAGTATACTTATAGCTATACCTACTAAACGATAAATCAGTTAAAATTTGGTAGCATATTATGTAGAATATAGAAATGATAGAATGCAGAATAATTTGTAAAAGACCTAATATTTTTATAGTTTATAATTGATTTTAAATCTAAACGGATATATTATAAATTTTCAGGTGGAGAGGATGCTAAAATACTTAGAAATCGCATGGGGTACTTTCCAGTGAATACTCAAGTGGTATGTGATGCAAAACTAAATATTTTAGATTTAGTGGCACGATGGTCTGGTTCCACCCATGATGCCAACATGTTTATTAACAGCCGATTAAAAACCAGATTTTAAAATGAAATGGATAAAGAACAACCTGCAGTTCCAGAAGATGTTGATGATGCAGAATTAAACTTCCTAATAGAAGTTGGGCATATTGCAGATGTACCTCAAGAAATTGAAAATAATCCAGTAATTTTTTCCAGAGATAATCTGGTTAATGATTACATCTCAAATTTGTGATTATAGATATTTAAGAAAATACAAAAAAACGGTTTTTTATATTTAAATTTACTTTTTTTTTACCATTTTGTTACTATTATGTAAAACATTGTTAGAGAGAATAAAAACAACTGTCTGTTTGTCAATGTATACTTTATTTGAACTCGACCTCAACATACTATATACAGCATGTCTATCTCAAAAAGTTGGAAACAAATGAGAATCTTTTTTGCTAATATACATTGTGCCGCACTTCTTATAAATCCACTCTCAGGTGTTTAAAAGATGCTATATTCCTCAAATTTGGATGGTATATTAGGGCTCAATTTAAAAATAATCTGCTCATATTTAGATTCAGCATCCCCAAAAACTCCTAATAACAAATATTTTTCCCCTTATAACTCCAAAAAAAATTTTGGTATAAAAATGTATAAATTTTTGGCATGGAACTAACTCTTTTAGCCAAAGAATTAAGAGTGATTTTCCTTCTTTTTCCAGTGGCGCATGTGCTGCTTTTACTGAAATGCATGATTTACTGGAAATAAGAAGTCACCTTTGCTCTTAATTCTTTCGCTAGAAGAGGCAAAAATGTAATACATAATATCTTTTTCCCAAATTTGCTTTTAATAAACGTTAAACAGACATATACTTTATACCTATATGCCTGCAAAAACTGAATAAATAATACAAGTATGATAATAAATGCAAATTACAGTGATTCATTAGTTAATTTTTTAATTTTTTCCTGTTCCACCCTAATTTGCAGTTGCAACAAGTGAACTTATAACTTATGTTCTTCCTCTATATTTGTTTGTTTTTATGTTCAGCTATTGCTAAACGTTTGTCAAGGAGTATATTGTGCTTTTCAGCTACGTGCGAAGATGTCAAAGCTTTTACTGTAGTAGCTGGACGTCTTCTAGATGAAAAAGGAATTTTTTTTTATTTTTGGAGCAACTTCAGCATCTAAAAAGAAATAAACTTAAACTTAACTTAAAATATCAAAAGTCAACTGCAAACATATCCAATTTTTTAAATAGTGGTTTAATTTTACCTGTATCTATAATCTGCCTTTTTACAGCAGGTGAAATGGATTCCTTTAAATTAATTGGTGTGCACTTGTCCCACACTGTTTTTGAGCAGTTGCTTGCTGAAAGCATAGAAAAACAATTTAAAAAAATATATTAGGTATATATATCCCATCATACGCTTATATTAATTTTCAGTATCAATTGGGCTTTAAAAATATTAGAAATGATGTGTCAATCAATATCTTTAAGGTTCTGCCCAATTAGCTATTAAATGTGTGCACTGTTACTTTAATTTGATTTTCAGTGTTATAATACATGTTAAGTACTTTCAGCTAATATACGTATTTTTTTAAAATAATGTGATGCGGGATGCGGAAGTAATAATATAATAGCGCATAAGTATGTAAACAAGTTACCTGATCATTTGGCTCTTCAATAGCGTCATCTAAAAAATTGGATTTATTGAGAAGAGTTTCATCTACAGATACTACATTACATTCTTCGTTAAAAAATTCTTCATCCTAAAATTAAATTGATTAATAATAATAATAAATTAATTTTCTAAGTTTTATTGGAAATACCGAGGGAAATGCATTTAAACGTGGTATGCAATGTGAAAAACAGTGAACGTAGAGTAATATAGAGTTAAGCAAATGACAATTGACTAAAGATGATCTTAGGTATTTACCTGAGAATCATTCTGCGACTCACAATTATCTATTGCATTTTGAGGCTGAATGTATGTTAAAATAACTGGTTTTGATGGAAAATTTTCCTTTGTTAAAATATCGCCATCAACCATCTAGACCTCCATCTCCGTCTTATGTATCTCAGCTTTTCCTTGAGCTGCGCTTCTTCTAATTTTTTTTTTTTTTTTTTTTGGTTTTTATACCATGTTTTCATACACATATAATCTCGAAAATATGTGCCAGGACATTAGGCATTAAATTCAGATTCAATAATTTTCCAAGTTTAAATTTTTTGTTCTGTTGGTGCCTTTTTATTTTCCAAAACATTTTTGTAGTTAAAGATAAGTAAAATCTTCCATTGTTGTCAGATGATATTAAACTTTAATCAGTAGTTAGTCAAATTTCTGCTAAATATATTCACATTTCGACCACACCATCTATATTAATGCGTCTAACAAGATAAATGAAGATCGGCTCTCCCTGGAGCACAATCTTAAACTGAATCCCTTAAAATCAAACTTGATGGTATTTGGTACTAGGAGAGCTACAAGCTTTTTGACGGAAAACTTCCGCGTAAATATTGAAGGTGTAGAGATTCCTATGGTGCAATCAGCGAAAAATTTGGGAATTATACTTGACACGGATTTGCGTTTCAAAGAATAAATAAATATTTTAATTCAGAAGTGATATTTTTCATTAAAAAATTTGTAGTTTCATTTACGTAAAAAGTTATGTGAATCGTTGATTCTTTCTAGATTTAATTACTGTGATTTTATTTATGGTCTTTGTCTAGATCTTATACAGAAAAATCGGTTTCAAAAAGTACAAAACACATGTCTGCGTCTTATTTTTGGTCTAAGAAAGTATGACCATATCTCACACACTTTTAAAGAAATTCAATGGTTGAAAATGAGTGATCGCAGAACTGTTCATCTCGGAAACTTCTTGATAAAAGTTTTAAAAAATCCAGCATTACCCCCTACCATAAAAATAGATTTGTGTTTAGTTTAAATATACATTCGCGGAACATTAGGTATGACAATAAGATCACCATGCCACACCATCGGAGTGCCATGATTTAGAGATCGTTTACTTTCAGCGCTATCAAATTGTTTAATGCTTTGCCCAAGAAATTAACTTCAATTAATGAGAAACAATTTATGGTTCGGTATACGACATATGTTCGTGGCCTTCAGGACTCCTGAGTTCCATTCTCTTTTTCTTCCTAATTGGTAACCATTCATGTGTTTAGTTTAGAAATCCTTAAATGGCGGGTGGATCATTCGTAGAAATATCTTTCTGGTATTATGATTAACATTTGATTAATGTATTAATTCTAAGAAAGTTTGTTATCTTGTCTACTAGAGCAGGGTTCAGTAGAGTAGCCTGTGTGGCTAGACTGCGCCTTGCCTGGTATAGTTGTATTAAACACTATTATTTGTACTCATTTCTTTACATTTTATAATAAAAGTAATTTATTATTATTATTATTATTATTATTATTATTATTATTATTATTATT
>MU185406.1:39194-61977 GCA_016904865.1 Pissodes strobi | reverse complement strand
TATTATTATTATTATTATTATTATTATTATTATTATTATTATTATTAAATTTTAAAACGTCTGTTAAGATTGACCTCCTATTCACTAACTTAAGTTTAAAATAGAAACGGTGCAAGTGAGCATATTAGTTTGTTGGCAAATTTAATGCTTTCCCAATTTGTTTGATAACATAATGTTTTTCTCCACTTCTAGCTATAATATCAACCATTATTAACAGACTTTTAACTCGAGAATAGCTATTTGTTTTACTAGGCAGCAAAGTAGTAGATAAACCGCCGCGGCTGATAGTTCATAGCCGAGCGTAGCGAGGCTAGGAATTCAGCTTTGCTGCCCAGTGTAACATATAATTTTTTCTCCGGTTGCTTATCATGATATATGTATATTGAATATTTGCAAATTATTACAATTCCCACAATCTTTTTACTTCTTCTGTAGTGATAAATTAAAACAAAATTTGATAGAAATCGCAATGTGCAGGAACGTCAATTGTGCAGGAACGTCAAACTGGTGAGAGGAGTTTGATTACGGGGAGTAACGCCCCCGCCATTCCGAGTTGCCATGGGATATGGCACATCAAATCCCATCGTCCTCCCCCAGACTGGAATACACCAAAGTACACAGTCTGGAGCTGATCAATGACAGTTTGTGACAAGAGGGGATGCATTGTATTGGCTGGCAGGAACGTCAAACTGGTGAGAGGAATTTGATTACGGGGAATGACGCCCACGCCATTCCGAGCTGCCATGGGATATGGCACATCAAATCCCATCGTCCTCCCCAAGGCTGGAGAACACCAAAGTACAAAGTCTGGAGCTGATCACTGGGGAGTGGTGCAACAAACCCCATTTTTACCCCTGTCAGACTAGGGACCGCCAAAGGAATGAGTCTGAGGCCGACGCTTCGAGTGGAAGCGGCCCTAGGTGGTAGATGCATAAGCCTACTCGCATCGTCCGGTGAAAGACCACCCCACCAAAATTGGGAAGCGCTAAGTGGTTTTCCCAAATCACGTTCCACTTCCGCGCTTGGTGGTCCCGGGTTCCACAGTAGGAATATATGGACATGATGGTGCT
The DNA here is from genome assembly GCA_016904865.1 of Pissodes strobi. Taxonomy (NCBI): domain Eukaryota; kingdom Metazoa; phylum Arthropoda; class Insecta; order Coleoptera; family Curculionidae; genus Pissodes; species Pissodes strobi. The sequence continues at coordinate 60,907 of MU185406.1, read as the reverse complement.
TCCAGGATAAAAATATTCCGGAAGTAAACTCCCCGGCCATTCGGATCTCCGGGCGCTGGGTGGCCCTGGGAGCCCTTCATTCCGCATTTCACAGACAGCAATGATACCGAACCAATTTAGAATAGATTTCTGCAACATAAGAGGCCTAAATACAAACATAAATTCGGTACACCAACATCACCTAGCAAATAGACCACACATATTAGCCCTTACAGAAACACAAGTATGTTCTACAACAACAACAGTGAACTACCTCTATCCTGGTTACGACTTACATACAGATAAAAGTTCGGAATATGCCTTTTTGCCCGAAGCGACCTTTCATGTCACCGCGAGGAAACACTCGAACCGAACAACCTTGACGTCATGTGGCTCAAGTTCACTGCCGGGGGATAAACCAAGTTTATATGTTGTCTCTATCGCCCTCCGAGCGATAGAGCCTACCAAAGCTTTTTTTCAACATTAGCTACCACTTTTGACTCAATACAGGTCGATCACCCCAGTTCAGAAATAATCGTTCTGGGAGACTTCAATGCCCACAACACCAACTGGCTCAAACATCACAACAAGACCGACAACGAAGGTAGAGAAGCTGAAGCATTTGCCATCAGCTGCGGGCTTACTCAACTTGTAGACGAACCAACTCGAATCTCAGAGAGGAGTGAATTCGCCGCCCTCCTGGATCTTTTTCTGACCACCAATCCTGACCAGTATAAGGTTACAGTTGGTCCGTCATTAGGTACCTCCGACCACAAACTTATTACAACGGTTTGTGAATTGCCGCCCATACAGAAGGATCCACCATTGCCTCGCAAAATCTGACATTACAATTCTGCAAACTGGGACGATCTATGGCAGTTCTACCTAGATTTTCCTTGGCTCGACGTCTGCTTTGCCACTGACGACCCGTCAGACTGCTGCGAAGAGATCATGCAAGTAATCTCCTCAGGAATGGAAGCACACATCCCAAATTCCATCAAGTTACCATCAAAAGGAAAGCCTTGATTCGACAAAAGATGCGAGCGAAAGAGCTGTAGGAAGGAAACAGCAAGCCTATAAGTACTGGCAGCAAAATCAGACCGCTGAAAATCGCAATTATTTTACCGAAGCGAGAAACGAGTGCAAGCATGTGATCGACGAAACTACGGACAAACACAATCAAAGGATCAGGAATAAACTTTTGCAATGCCCCCGGAATTTCTGGTCGGTAGCAAAGGCAGTAAGTAACAACTTTACAAAACGTCTCTCCCACCTTTGACGGACGAACGTGGCATCACGGCGACTACAGCCAAGGAAAAAAGCAAACATGCTCGCCAAAATGTTTTCATCGCACTCTACCTTAGACGTGCCCCAAGGCAAGACTCTCCCCACTATACCGAACATCAACACTACCATGGCAGAAGTCAAGTTTTCTCACCGTGGTATTCGTAAAATCCTTAAAGAACTAGATACGCAAAAGGCATCAGGACTGGACGGAATACCTGCCATCGTGTTAAAGAACTGCGCCAACGAACTAACACCCGTTTTTTCCAGGCTTTTTTCTCTTTCTTACAGAAAAGAGATTTACCTATCCTCTTGGAAAGTCGCTCGAGTGCAACCTGTTCAAAAAAAAAGGCAAGAAAACCACGCCCTCAAACTATCGCCCAATTGCCTTGCTTCCAATAATCTCCAAAGTCATGGAACGTGTAGTCAACCAGCAACTACTCAAGTACCTCGAGAGCAACAGAATAATCAGCGATAATCAATACGGCTTTCGCAAAGAGAGATCGACAGGAGATATATTGGCCTATGTCACTCATATATGGAGTAGGGCAATTGAAAACTACGGAGTCTCGAGCGATTGCATTGGATATTTCAAAGGCATTCGACAGAGTTTGGCATGACGGACTGCTCAACAAACTGCCGTCCTTGGGACTGCCCGTCTCTCTCTGCAGCTGGCTGGCCAGTTTCCTTAAGAACCGATCCCTACACGTTGCAGTCGATGGACACATCTCGGACACATTCATCATCAACGCGGGCGTGCCTCAGGGCGCAATACTTTCACCAACTCTGTTCCTCATCTATATTAATGACCTGCTGATCGAAACGAACAATCCTGTTTACAGTTTTGCAGATGACAGTACCCTTGTCTCTCAATTTACATCAGAAAAACCCTAACCAGCGACTGAGAATCATCACCGCAGACAGTAGCAGATTACAGCAATTAATCAAGACCTGGAGAAAGTTCAAACTTGGGGCGACCGAAATTTGGTCCAGTTCAATGCAGCAAAGACCCAAGCAGCAACGTTTACTAAGAGGGCCAATACAGCGGGCCCTGACATCATTATGGCAGGATCGACCATTCCTTCATCCTCGTCAATCGGGCTGCTGGGTGTCTCGGTCAACAGCAATATGTCATGGCATGACCATGTTGCTAACATCGCAAAATCAGCTTCCCAGAAGCTTGGTGCTCTATTTCGTAACAAAAAACTCTATACACCGCAGCAGTTGCTCTTGCTGTACAAAGCGCAAATAAGATCGTGCCTAGAATATTGCTCACATACCTGGGGTGCCGCACCAAAGCATACCCTAAAGCTGCTGGATTCCATTCAGAAGAGGGCTGTGCGTCTCGTCGGCGATCCGGAGTTGACCCGGAATCTGGATAGTCTGGAACATCTCACTCCGTTCGGCTGTTAAACACGAGCGCGCCATGAAAAGTATTACTTTTCCTCCATATAAAATAATATACTAATTCTTTCCCTCTTGTCACAATATTTCATTATTTACCTTCATTCATTAATGACCTAGGTCATAATGAACCAATAGATACTTGACACGTGAAAATCATAACACAAATTAATAGTTACCAAGCCTATATGACAAGACAAAATGCAAATAATGTTGCAAGATTCCCAAACAAAAGTAACATGATTGAAATAATTAATAGATAAAAATATATAATTATTGCTTTAATAATTACAAAAATATTTTGCAAATGTATTAGTAGCGGAAAAAATTGTATATTAACCATGGCTTAGACAACTATTATTATTACCTGAACGCTTCAAATTATTCGTCGCTAGGCTCCGCGGCATTTAAAATCGACGCTTAGGTAGTAATAACGTCTGTCTAAACCTTGCTTAATAATATACTATTATTACTTTAAATCTCATAGATCCCTACTAGCCCAACCATATCTATAATATTCTGACTTCGATGCAAAAATCCATACAAGATATATCTTCTTTATGTGACGTTAGACTCAAAAGGTAAACCGTCAACTGTAATCTTTTGAATAAAATACTGCATATTATTAAGCACAATTCAACTTCAGAAACACTAAGAGCAATATTTAAATAACATATAAAAGGAGCATATAATCTAAAACTATATACATTAATAGTGTATTATGCAATGAGCATTTAGTGATAGCTATAATGAATGCAAGTGTCGTAATAGCCATTAAATCAGTTGCATATACTTTTTCCACGAGCAGTCATAATGGGCGCATTCAGAAAATAGAAATGATAAGTTATCGCAAAGACAATTCAACTGTGGATTGTCTTTGGTTATCGCTAGGTAATCGATTACGTGACGATGAGCAGTTTCGATCAGATCTTCTGAATACATTTTTATTTCAATTTGTCTTTTATTGACACACTACACATTTTGACTTAGCTTTAGGAAAGAAATCACTAATCGTATTTTAGAAGCTATGGAAAAAATGGCTTTCGATTGGTCATTGTTATTCGATCATTCATCGCACAATTTCTCTCTGAATACGCCCATAATAATGAAAAATAAGTACTTTACATTTCCAAATACACTAAGTATCTAACTATGAACAGTTAAAACTAATACATTCTTATATCCGTCAAAGTCGTGGCAATCTGTAATGTTGACCGGATATTGCGATGTTGCATTTTTATTGGTTATAAACTTGTACCTAATGAATCTCATTTTAATACAGGTACTAAACGTCTAATAAAACAGTTAAAGTATAGGAAAAGAAAAAGTATATAATATTTTGCCCCTTTTAAGTACAAAATTGAAATCTGCTCTCACATATCTCACTTTGCTCCAGTATTTCATCCCTGGTAGGAAGATAACGGAATAGTATCGGTTTTTCACTTTTAGTTGTGTCATTTGTTGTAGTTAAAGCGTTCTGCATTTCCCAAATGTAAGAGGAGATTTTACAAATTAATAATTGAAGGCATCCGCTTTCCTTGTCCTCTGATCTTTCTCTGACATACTCGATAACATAGTCAGGCAAGTTGCGGTCAGTAACACGCGAAATCAGCTTTACGATTTCAGTGTTCTCTAATATCCAGTCGAATGGACTCTGCGAATTTATATCTCCTGCAGGTTCTGTTATTCTGGGAGTTGGCTTATGCATCAATGAGGAACCCAGCTAAAAAATAGCAATAAATTTATGAAGTTAACTAGTAAGCCTAACCGGTAGAAAAAACCTAAAATAGCATAATATTAAATTCATGAGCATCATAATTTATAAATATCAGGGATTCCATTCAGAATATTCAATTACGTGAGATAATACCCCAAAAATGATTATTAGTCGAGCAGAAAGAATACTCAGTAGTTAGATATAAGATTTAGAAACTGTAAAGTCGGATTTATAAACTCGCCGTTTCCGCTGTCGTTAATGGCTTTTAAGAAAGGTGGAACTTTCCACATTGCATTGGTGCTATACTTTAACTACAAATAGTATATTATTTTATATGGAGGAAAAGTGATACTTTTCATGGCGCGCTCGTGTTTAACAGCCGAACGGAGTGAGGCTGGTAATAGAGAGCAAGCCATGAAAAGTAACTTTTCCTCCAAATAAAATATGCTGTTTTTTCTTCAAATGTCGACATATTAATGCAAAAACATCTCTTAATAGTAATAATATCTAATTATTATTAAAGATAAATGGGTTCGCAAGGCGACTTAGACCACGGTCGTAGGTGGCCTTGCTTAGACCGGTGTCGGTGAATTATGTAACATAAAGCTGTCAGTGGACACTGTCAACAATAATGGTGGGTCCTCATGTGCGTATCGTCGGCGTAACGTATTTTACGCGCGTTTTGACGTAACGTCCTAATGTAAGAATCGGAGTCGCGTATCTCGTCAAGTCGTCAACAACATATAATAAACATAAACATAACCAAAAATAACAATGGCAAATATGGATAGTGAATTACTTCTCTATACAATAGGGGCATTAGTCGTTAAGCTTAGAAGATGTTCTCTTGCCGATAAAAACGCATATCGGCAAAAAATTACCAAGCTTTACGTAATATACAAAAAATTAGAAGAACATGAAATGATAAATAAGAAAATTTGGGTCAGAGAGCTTTTTACTCAAGATCAGAGAGGTTCACAAGGATCCAGCAGCAATTTGATAGAGGAGATCAGACTCAAAGATAAAAGGAAATTTTTTAACTATTTACGAATGTCACCAAACACATTTGATATTTTGTTATCCATAGTTGAGCCCTCTATTAAAAAACAACACCTTATAAGAGAACCAATAGAAGCTAAAACTCGTCTTGAAATCACATTACGCTACTTAGCCTCAGGAGATAGTATGACATCATTGTCATACAGTTTTCGAGTTGGAAAACAAACAGTTTCCACAATAATTTCCGAAACATGTGAAGCTCTGTGGCAAAGTTTGAAGAATCGGGTATTTATTACACCTACATCAGAAAATTGGAAGCAGCTAGCCAATGAATTTCATGAAAAATGGAATTTTAAAAACTGCATAGGTGCTATTGATGGAAAACATATAACAATACAGGTAAATTATATAATAGTTTCAGATTATTTAGATTTAATATCTTAACTTTATGTTTTAGGCACTCCCAAAATCTGGATCAAACTATTATAACTACAAAGGTGCACATTCCATAAATTTGCTTGCAATTGCTGATGCAAATTACAAATTCATCATGGTTGATATTGGTGCCCCAGGTAGACTCAGTGACAGTGGAGTCTTTCGTCAAAGTCAGATGGGGATAGGGTTTGAACAAAATTTGTTTCATGTTCCAGTATCATCTGAAGATGATCTACCATATGTATTGGTTGGAGATGAAGCATTTCCTTTAACAAATTATTTAATGCGGCCATACCCACGTAGAGGTGACCTTGATTTACCCCAAAAAGTTTTTAATTATCGCCTTAGCAGGGCTAGGAGGATTGTTGAAAATTCTTTTGGACTGTTGGTGGCTAAGTGGAGTATTTTTCGAAAGCCAATATTAGCCAATGAAGCAACTGTTAGAAAAATTGTGCAAGCTTCTGTTTGTCTACATAATTTTTTGTTGTTACAAACAAGAGACAGTGAAAACTCTATTAGCCACGATGGGATCAATGACTTGGTTTCAACAACCGATGGTTTAAGAGATATTCTCAGGGTGGGAACAAATACATTCACAAGAAATGCGGCTAACATTCGGGAGAAATTTAAAGAATATTTCTGTGGTACTGGAGCAATAGAATGGCAATGGGAAAAAGCTCTTAACAATGATTTTTAAAATTATTCCTAAATAATTGTAATCTTTTACATTCTGCAGTATGTTCAGTGATTTTGGTTTTCAACAAAATTATTTTGTTGTTTTGAGTATTACATTGTATGCATTTTTATATTTAGTTTTGTGTTGACCCTTAATTGGTTGTTTCAGATTAATATGTTAAATTAACTGTTAGAGGCTATATTATGTTTTCCATTAAATATATTGATTAATATTTTTATTTTAAATTACTACTACTAACTACTCAGTTTGTACTTTTTTTGAAACAAATCCTTTATTCAAGTATCCTCTTTTTATGTTTACAATGGTTTCTAACAACTTTCGCTACACAATACTCGAATGCAGGTATATCTCCTAAGCATTTCTTAAAGACTTGGTATCGGAGGACAGCGATAATCAACAACATGGTAAGATAATGATGAATAATCATGTAATTTTTCACAACAAAAGGCTACAATGTGAATCTAAGGATAGTGTTCAAAATGCGATTTTATAAGTTTAATAAATTTTAAGTAGGATCTTACATCTTTTACTGCTGTTTTTGTAGCCTCAGAATTTTTTTTTTAATACAATGCTGGTTCTAACGTTTCCTAGATAAATATTATTATTCAATAAGCTTCTTATTTCATGTGTCTGAATCTGACGTATATGTTATAGTAGAATTACTCTTTAACTTATTGTTACTTTAAACGTAAATTGTCCAATTTTTAGGATATTAATTTGATGTAATTTTACGGTGGAATATATTATGTCACTATGAGCGAACCAATCCAAGTTGAACAGTATCCTCAAAACCCTGTTCTATAGTATTTTAATCCTATCTAAAACTGTAACGCCACATGACCCCCATATTACAATTAGAGCAAAGAAAATACGAGTTATAGATATAGTATTTGGCACTTATTATCAAAAAATATTTGTATTTATGTAAGGTACCAGTTAATGGTATAATTTTATTTGTTATATGGTCAACCTGGGCATTCCAGCTTAAGCTTTCATCAAGGACGAGCCCTAAATATTTAATATTATCAACCTTTTCCAGGTTCCATGGCACATTAATCAAAAATTACAGAAAAGAATTTTTGGTATGGCAGTACATACAAAAAAAAGAAACTTTCAAAAAAATAAATTTATTATAAATAACTAGGTACATTAATATTATATAAAAAAAGAAAATAACTCAAAATGTATAAGAAAATAACTAAATTTAAACTATATTTAATTTGCTTTCGGTGTCAAAGACAAGCTGCATAATTTTTAATTCTAGTAAGCTCCTTTCCCTATAAGGCAGCTTTCTTAAGCTCTCGCCAAGCCGCAGTAAAAATCCATCTACTCCATCTAATTGTTGTGGAGTTGATAGGGCATCTAAAATTCCCTTTTCTATCTCTTTTCTTCCTTCAGTTTTCTTTCCTGTGTAACAAAAGAAGTTTTGAAATTATGACACTGTCAATATCATGGATTTCAATTTATAAGCAAACATTTAAAAATACTATTCTCCTTCCAAAATAAAAATAGAGTGGCTGTAGTTATGCCTACTCAGAAAGAGCACAAGATGTAAAATTTATAAGCTTACGTTTTACTGTTGGACTCAATAGCTCATCTGTTGGAGATGTTAAGGGAGTCGAGACTTGTGAAGTTGATGGGCTCGGACTTGGTGCTCTGTCAACTGAACATACTGTCCTTCATATAAAAGTGTGTCATTTTACTTCATATTAATGATACAACATTATAATATTTAGTGTTACAATAAGTTTATGTATTCTCCTTGGTATTCTCATTACCCAAGAAATAGTCCTTCGTGAATATAAAGTTAAAATTCAAACTATTTCTAATTACTTACGTTGGTAGGGTGGAACGATCATCAATGAACTTCATTAATTCATAATGCCTGAATCCAGGGTCTGGTAAAGCTGCAGCTTCTGAACCGCTAGGCTTATATATATTAACTTTTTTCTTGGCTCTCATGAAACAATCCCTTAAGTATTTCCACTTTTTCTGGATATCCTCTAAACTAATTTGTCCCCCAAATAAATTAAAAATTTCCCCCCACAGAGCAAGTTTTTTTGCTGTTGTCCGCTCTGAAAGTGGCAGCGCAAGATTGTAGAGGGCAGGTCGTTCCTGCACATATTTGATTAGTTGTTCCTCAAATGACAGGCATGGTAAATTAATCTTCTGGGCACCAATTGTTTCATTGGTAGTTTTATGAACTGAAATTAAAAAAATAATAATAACCCATATGAAAAATACAGCTAAATATTAGTTTTCTTTACCAATTGTTAAAACCTTTTTGTGGTCTTCAACTAAATTGTGGGCCCCTTCAATATATATATCTCTTAAACAAACATGGTCCAAAAGATTCTCACACTGGGAACTTAATAAAAATCCACAGTATCCACATTTGTAAAACTAAAAAAGAAGAAAAATTTAATAAACGTAATTTAAATCTACTACTACATACTTGGCATTACAATCTTTTAAAACACCTTTTTATATAATGCATATACATACAGAATATCTTAACAAGCTATTAGTTATATCAAAGATCCACTGTATCTTTGGTTATATTAATAAATATTTACCCCGTCCATAGTTCCTTATTGGTGAGAGAGCAAGAAAAACGTACAAATTAATTAACTTAAAACACTAATGCCGTATCAAACCAAATGCAAAAAAATCAGATCAAATTCAACAAAGGAATCACGAAAGTGGCGAATAATACGAATATGACATGACAGATGACAGCCGATGAGCCCGTTGACAGCTTTTACGCCAAAAAGTTGAACAAAATCCAACTTTTCGCGTATCTCCGGCTTAATTTTGACAGCGCAACGAACATGGCGCCGCGTATATCACGTGCCCTGTTATAGCCAACCAGAACGCAGAACGCCGTTACGCTGGCGTAAAGTTACGCACATGAGGACTCACCATAATTATTTTTTTAACATGGCGCCTCCGATTGCGTTTTAATTTCGTATTGATAAGCAGTTATTGAGTAAATTCGATTAAATAATAACCAATTTGTTCCTAAATTAGTGATTTTTAGAAATGCAGTCACAAATTGAGTGATAAATACAAATTGTAGTTTAATAAATCTTGAGTTGTTGACGCTTATTTTGTTGTCTGTTTGTATTGTATCTATGTTGCTATGACAACACTTTTACCTCCGCCGGCGGAAAAGTGAAAAGTAAAGCTCCGGCGGAGGAAAACCGAAACTTCACGGCCGCCTACACAGTCGAGTAATGACGGATTTGCTGACGTTTGAAGAAAAAAGGAGTTTAGTATTATTCTATTAGCAGCCTGTGATAGTAAATATTAATTTACATTTCTTAATATTGGAGCCTATGGCTCTCAGAGTGATAAAATGACGAAATACTCCACGTATTTCGGCTCAGCACATTTGGACCAAACTTTTTTTTTTACTTATTGTAAAATTAAATCTGTGCTCTCATTACAATTGTAGTTTTTATTATTATTATTATTAGAATCATTTTACTTAGCATACATTGTTCAAGATTAGTATGTAGTGTAGTTTTTATTATTAACTATTAGGACATTTTATTTTATTATCCCTATTGGAAATACAAAAAATAAGGTCACCTTCTTCGAATTAAAGCACACAGTGATTTTTTTATTCGAGACTGTAATGCTGCATAAGGAAAACTCGATCAGGCTTTTTAAGAACGCAATAGTCAGTATTCTGAATGTCTTTATGTCACCAAAACGTGAATATTAAAGCTGCCTAAAATTCCTAGTTCTTCGAGTATTATTTTACTACCAAAATCCCAATAGGTTATGGGCCCAGTCTTCGACTACTAGTAGAAATAATTGCGTATTGTGCAGGAAAATAAATAAACATTCTAATGTCGAGTGCGAGAAAAAAACTAAATACGAAAGAATCGCAAGTGAACAAGAAATTAGATTTAATATTAAGCCATTCAACTGGTGACAATTACTTGGTGTGGAAGTATCGTTTATGTGCGATTGTTGAACAAGAGGATGCGTTAGCTGTGCTAGATGAAATACCGCCGGAAGAAATCACTGAGGAATGGCGCAAGCGAGAACGTTTTACAAAAAGAAAAATAATCCAATATCTTGATGATTCTTTATTGGGGGATATTCCAGAGGGCGCAACCGCACGAGGTATTTTTGAATATTTTGATGAAACTTAAGACTGCAAAAATCTTGCAGCTCAATTAAATGTGCAAGACAAACTTTTCAACTGTAAATTAAGAGCAGAAATTAGTTCAAAAGGGATATTCATCGAGGTGCATGAAATGATAAGAGATTTAATTGCATGTGGAACAAGTGTCAATGAAATGACAAAAGTGTGGTATTTATTAAACACTTTATCACACTCATACGATGGCGTCATTACAGCAAGAAAAACTTTGTCCGATGATCGCCTCACTTTAGCTTTTGTAAAGAAGCTACTACTAGAACACGAACAAAAACTGAAAAAGAAAAGTGCTAAAGCATTGCAGTTCCAACAAAATTACAAATTTTCAACCCAGCGAAAATCAACCAAGAAATATTTCCACAAGCAAAAACCCGCATTTAAAAATAATAATACTAATCAAAAGTGCTTCTTTTGCTGCCAAAATAATCATCTGAAGAAAGATTGCTTTTATTGTAAATAATTTGTGAAGAAAGAAGGACAGCATAAATCCAAAGAAAATCAAAAATGATTCCATAAGTCTGGGCACTCACCTGAAATAATGACTACTACTTTACCTCCTCAAGAAATAAAGAAAAGTTTTGCTTTCATGATAAATACCCAGGAACATGCGAAACAGGCCGTCACTGAAAAATTAAAATTTATCTTGGATTCTGGAGCTACCATACATCTTGTGAACTACCTCAGTTTCTTCCGAGAGTACCAAAAATTAAAGGAACCAATTCGAATTTCTGTTGCGAAGAAGGAAGGTACCATTTGGGCAACACACAAGGGAAACATCGAAGTTTTGACAAATTTGGATTATCCAGGAGTCCTGCACGATGTCCTTTATGCTGAAGAAGTTTCCCTGAATCTGTAATTGGTCAGAAAGGTGCAAAAAGCTGGTTTCTCCGTTAATTTTACTCCAAAAATACGTTGTGTGCATGCCCTACATACAAAACTAGAGGTGTTCTAAGTGCATAAATACTTAGTGTTAAACAGAAACTTAACCACCAGATGGTGAAGTCATTGCTAAGGTTGGACAGCAGACCATAATGACAGGTAAGCGCATAAATTTTAGAATTTATTGTTAAAAACGCGTTGTCAATAAAAACAAATGGTTGGGAAATAATAAGTTTTCAAGAAAATGAAAATAAAAATAAACTGTGGCATGAACGGCTGGGTCATATAAGTAAACATAATTTCATTCAACTTAAAATGCAAGAACTAGCCGAAGACAGTGTGTGTTTAAATAATGTAAATTCCTTAGAATTGTTATGTGAATCTTGTATACAAGGAAAACAAGCGCTACTTCCATTTCCTAAATGTAAAAATAAAATTCATATTCAAAAGCCGCTCTATATTGTCATGGACCTAGCCAGGGGACAAATTATTTGCCTGCCCAAGATCATTCGGAGGGTAAAGAGCAGATTTTTTTTATTTTTAATCTTTGCCGAGGGTAAGGAAAAAAATTCAATGATCGAAGAAACCGACGACTGCAATTATTCTGATTTTGTTTAAAACGTTATATATATTTAATTATTATTCTACGTGAACCATAAAAGGTTTTTGCTTAATTTAACAAGATATTTTATTCTTTCATTTAGTTTATACGCACTATACAAACTGTGAGGGCCAAAGTTTGGCATAAATTCGTAAAAAATTTAATGAATTTCTTTTTCTAAAAAGCGCTCGGACAAATAAATCATTATTTCTCTATTCCTGCGTTTTCTTGTTATTAGTCCGCTTTCCTGTTGTTGGGTATTGATTTATTATTTTGTATGTTATGTCAAAGAAAGGCATTTTTTAACTTCTAACTGAAAATGTGGGAACCACGATTATAATAGAAATGTCAATAAGAAATATTTTTGTGTTATGTTTTATTTTGTTTGTTAAGCAACATAGTTCATCCATCAGCTCTGGAAATATGACTAGGGCTTCTTGGACCATTATAAAATCTCAATAAAAACTACCAATAATTTATCACTAACAGCTGATGATTTTAACAATTTCTTTGTCAATATTGCAGATACACTGATCAATGACCTGCCAGATCTAAATGACCAAGCTGTTGATAACGAGAAATTTATGAGAGAATTTCAAAACATTAGTCCGAACCATTTGGGCTGCTTTAATTTTTCTGAGGTCAGTTGTGTAAAGATCGGGGAAGTTATTGACCAATTTATAAACAAATCAAGTAAAGATATCTTTGATGTGAATATGGAACTAATTAAATATAATAAAAACACCATAATTTCACCTTTAAAAAACTTATAAATGAAGCTATAAGAGATCGTATTTACCCAATCTGTTTTAAAATAAGTAAAGTAATCCCAAGTTTTAAAAAAGGATACCCGGACGATCCAGGTAATTTTAGGCCCATTACATTTACCCCTGTCGTTTCAAAAATCTTTGAGTTTGTTCTTAGGGATGAACTGTAAAATTACTTTGAGAGTAATAATCTCTTTATATCTAATCAGTTTGGATTTAGGTCGGGAAAATCCACAGCCCTGGCAATTCTTGACTTGATGGAACGCATATCGAAAGCTTATGAAAATGGCCAGTACATGGAGAGAATGTTCTGTGACCTGTCAAAAGCTTTCGATTGTGTTTCCCTTGAAATACTTTTACAGAAACTTGCACACTATAATGTGGGAGACTCTAGCGTTAGATTGATTGAAAGTTACTTGACTGATAGATGTCAGCAGACCTATAGAAACGGGGAATTGCCCAGTCCTAGGAGTCTAAGGCATGGGGTACCCCAGGGTACCCTCCTGGCTCCCCTGCTTTCCTCGTATATGTTCCAAATGCAGATGACTCAACTATTTTATGCAAAGACACTGATTACTTAAATGTAAAAAATTTATTTGATGAAAATGTAAAAAGCTTACAAGACTGGTTTACAGTAATCAACTTAATTTAAATGATAACAAATCCTTAAAAGCTACTTTACACTTAGAAGAAATGAGAATCATCAAGATGACATAACATTTTTAGGAACATGGTTAGACCACGGGTTAAGTTTTAAAACACATTTAGGTTATGTAGCAAACACACTGGCCAGAGCATATTTCTTAAGAAATCTTAAATCTATTGTACCACTTGAAGCTTGTCTGCAGGCTTTCCACGGAATGTTCCTTTCTGTTTCTTGTTATGTGATTCTGGCCTGGGGGCATTCATGCCATTCTGAAAAAGTGTTCCGACTCCAAACGCGTGCGGCTCGCGTGATAGGGGGGTTGACAGAAGATGTAAGGCATACATTTATAGAACTGAAAATAATGGCAATACCATCCAAATATATCTATGAAGATCAGAATCATGGCACGTATAGTAAGACAAACGATTTACATGATTATCCAGTGAGATCAGAAAATAATTTTAGAATACAGTTCCTTAGGTTGAGTAGATCTAGAATGGCTACCAATTACTACTGCCAACAGTTTTTTTTTAAATAAAGTTCCAAATGCAATTAAATTACAATCTTTTCCAAACTTAAAAAAAACATTCTTATTACCAATGCTTTCTACAATATAAAAGAGTTTTTATCTTTTGATTTATAAATATGGGATAGGGATGAAAAAGAATAGAATTTCTGTAGAAGGTTAGGTTGGATTTCGCAATTTTCGGTAAAAAGAAGCGAAGAAATAATTATTATAAAATGTGATATTACGAATTTTCATAATAGATAACCCGTAAACGTTGAGGAACAAAAATAATTACTTCGGATGCGTGATTAGCGGCCTTGTTGTACCAAAAATCGTCAAATTTGGTGATGATAAGTTAGTGCAAGAAAACACACACGATGCAATACCATTATTTGTATTAATAAAAACGTTATATGTTATTTGTAGGGTAGTGTTTCGATAACTACCATATAACAGACACTAATCATTCAAATTTTATTTCAGATACATCAGTAAAGAAAACAATAGGAAACTGTCCAAGCGGCTTTTGGTGACATCGGAAGAAAAATCAGCTGCTGTCGATTTTTTTTAAAATTAATATTAAGAAGGGCATAGTCCCAAAACAGGCACAATGCTTAGAATGCATCTCTGCCAACCTAGATTTCTTAAAAAGAAGAAACTGGAAAGACGTAGAAAACTGTCAAAGTCAAGTATGCTTTATTGCCACAGAAAAATTCAAATAAATTTTATGGACAAAGCTAACTAAAATAAATAAACTAACCATAGTAGGGCAAATACAAAACAAAACAAAACTTAATATATACAATAATATATACGATAAAAATAGAACAAGCAATTTTCAAATTGAAATTGGTCACGATTTAACAAAAAAAACTACATTACAGAACATCATAAGCAGTTGAACTAGATCCACAGGAAGTACACAAACCATAGGGTAAAGAAACCCAGTGTTATCAAAATATTAAACATACATTATAACAAAACGTGCTGTTTGAAAAAATAAGGAAGGTCATGTCGGTGAACTTGACTCAGGCAATTTGCATATGCTGCAGAGTTGAAAATACCGAGGAAAAGTAAACAAAACATGACTAAAATTGATAGCTAGGTATTTAATTTTGTGTAATTCCTGTATATCCGAAAAATCACTAATTCGTCAAAAAGATAATCCTATACCTATTATAAAAAATATATATAATATAAAAAAATTTCACCGCCGCACATGAAGCCCAAGAAAATTAATGGAGGAAAAAATAAAATCTAATTCACGCAAAACTCATTTATAGAATAATAAGGTCTTTCTAGTAGGTAAGCCTTCGTTTTTTCCCGAAATTTGGCAAATGTAGGGATGGATTTAAGATGTAGCGGGAGTGTATTGTATAACTTCTTGGAATTATAAAGAATAGAATTTTTTGTTAATTCAGAGGAGGGAAAAGGAAGGTAGATGTCCTGACTCGAATTTCTTGTTGAGTACTCATGTTGTGGCCTTTCGGGAAATATGGTTCGATATTTGCGTATTAAACAAGTTGTTTCTAAAATAAACAAAGCAGGAAGCGTAAGAATTTTATATTTTTTAAAGTAGTATTCGCAATGAGCTCTGCCATTAAGACCAAATAAATAACGAATTGCTCTCTTTTGAAGTCTGAAAATGGTACGAAATTGCTCGGTGTTACAGCAGCCCCAAAAGGGAAGGCCGTAGCGAAGATGAGATTCAAACAAAGAGAAGTAAGTGAGCCTGGTAGTAGACAGATTTAGCTCCTTCGAAACCGATCGAATTGCGAAGCAGGCAGAGGAAAGCTTTTTTGTTAAATAATCAATATGTGCGGACCACTTAAGGTTGGCACTAATACTGAAACCTAGGAATTTAGCCAATTTAACGTATTTAATATTGCTGTTGTGAAGTAGCAAAGCTTGTTGTAAGGTTGTTTTATAAGATAAAGCTACCGTTTTATCAACGTTGAAACACAGCCAATTTGAGTCAGACCAGGTTTTGATTGTGACGAGATCGCTGGAGATATTAGAGTGTAGGGAGAAAGTATTAGAATCACTCCAAGTTATGCTTGTGTCGTCAGCAAAGAGAGAAATTTTACCATTGATTTTTAGGTATGTAATGTCATTAATATATATTAGAAAAAGGATAGGCCCAAGAACAGAGCCCTGTGGAACTCCACTGGTAATTAATCTGCAATCAGAATCAGAACCGTTCGCTCTAACAAACTGCTGTCTATTTTCAAGATAAGATTGGAACCAGTTCGAAGGAATACCACGGATTCCATAAAAATTTAGTTTTCTTAACAAGATGTCATGACACACACAGTCAAACGCTTTAGCGTAATCACAGAAGACTGTAGCAGTGGGGAGATTGTTGTTAATGGATGAGTAGACATCGTGAAGCAACGAGAACATGGCGTCATTTGTACACTTGTTTGGTAAAAATCCGAACTGTTCCGGGGACAGTATGCCATGTCTAAGGAGAAATGGCATGAGGCGATTTTTTAATAACTTTTCAATGATTTTAGAGAGTACAGGCAACAGAGCAATTGGACGATAATTGCATAAGAAATCCTTTTCACCTCCCTTATGAAGAGGAATAATTATCGCAGTTTTGAGGCATTCGGGAAAAACACCTTTCGTCAAGGACGCATTAATTAAGGAAGCTAGGACATCCAGAATTGGAAGTGGGAGGTTCAAGAAAATTTTAATTGACAGATTATCAGTACTACAAGCTGATTTACTCTTTATGCTGCTCATTACCTGAAGAAGTTCAAGGCTGGTCACAGGGCTTAGGAAAAAACTATCAGCGACTTTTTTAGAAGGAGGAAGAAACGAGAGAGGGTCGAGAGAAGGAGAAATACCAGAGGTAACATTTTTGCTCACGTTGACAAAATCTTCGTTCAAATCATTTGGTTTTGGCATGCTCTGATTCGCGGAATTTGTTTTGCCTCTAAGATCGTTAATAATGGACCAGGCCTCCTTGGATACGTTTTTAGCAGTTGATAAACGATTTTGATAATATAGTTTCTTTGCTGTCTTGATAAGTTTTAGGTAGATCTTCCTATAATTCGAAATGAATTCAAGAACTTGAGTGGAGTTAGTGAATTTTTTTATGTATGAGAGGGAGCGCATATTTTTTGCAGATATGCGTAAGCCTTTCGTAGTCCATGGTTTGTGATGTTTAGGTTTAATGGATTTAAGCGGGAAGGCTTTATTGAATGCATTTATAATTTTATTTAAGAAACCACTAAAGTCAGAATCAAGTTCACCTGATTCAAAATTCCAGTTGGTCTTTAGGCAAAGGTTACGAAAGGATGAAAAATTGGAGGCTGAGAAGATTCTACCTAGGTGGCGAGTTTTTTTTGAGGGCCTATAAGAAGTATTGAATTTGGAGATTACTGCCTCATGATCTGAGAGACCCGCGCTAGTTACTCTCGATTGGACATCAGTTGAAGGAAAGTCGGACGCTACATAGTCAATGATAGAAGAGGAATTGTTAGAAATCCGAGTTGGTGAGGTTACCTGCATTGAAAGACCAAAAGAGTCAAAAATAGAAATTAATGATTTTTGGGCAGCACAAGCGGTAGCGTAGTCAATATTTAAATCGCCGCACAAAATTTTCTTGCCTTTCACCGGCAGACCATCTAACAAGCTTAGCAGGTTATCAAAGAACAATTGCACATCGGAATTTGGCGCTCTATATATACAAATTACGTGTAAATCAAGGTTCTTATTGTATACAATGGAAAATTCAAAGTAGTTATCCGATTGGAGATGATCAAATTTAGTTACAGGTAAAAAGTCCTCACTCAAGGAAAGAATCAGTGTTCCCCCATGAGCCGAGTTTTTCCGATTATATCTGGCTATTGTGGAGTACTTTTCAACGTAAAGCGGTTCATTCTCACTCAGCCAGTGCTCTGTAATTGCAGCTAGTTGGGTGAACCCTGATTCCTCCAGAAACAAAAACAATTCATCAGTCTTATTTCGCAATGAGGCAACATTAATAAGAACCATACTAAGCCTGGCGTCAGGATTAGTGGAATCTAGTCGCTCAGGACACGTCAAGCTGCTTAAAAATTCTTCTTCGGGGAGCCGCTGGAGAAGTATTTTTGGTGACCCTCTCTGGACTTCTGAAGCTGAATCGTCCTCTCGGAAACAACATGGGATCTGTAGGAACAAAGATCTTCTTCCACTTCAGTGTGTTTAAACCCATATGCGGCATGAAAGTCGTGGTAGACCTTACGTAAAATGTCATCCTGGATTGGCAGTCCTTCAGATGCTAGAAATAATCTGATGCTTATGTTGGTAAATTCCTCATAGCATACCGAGGCAGGTTGGTCATACAAATAGGCAAGGTACAACCTAATGGCTCTGAAGATGGCAGGTTCCCTTAGCCTTGCCATAAGGAAACGATTACTAGAGTCGTTAGACTTACTGGCGGCCTGTGTTAATTTAACTGTTGGGGGAGTCAGCGGGTCCAGAGAGAAGGATGGTTTATGGGATGATTCCTTAGACAGTTTAATTTTAACATCGCTCACAAGGGCATTAGTTTTGCAGGCAGCGATAGCTTGTTTGTCAGAAGTTATTGTAGTTACCCTGTGCGCGTTAGCTTCACTGACTGGAGAGGGAAAGTCTCGCAGAGTGCCAGAGGTCGGACTGCTAGTCACTTTCGCCTTGGTGGAGGGAGTTAGAGCTCTGTAGTTTTTTTTTGTTTTGTAGTTTTCTGAGGGATTTCAGATTCGGATGACCATCTAACTTGAGCCCCGGGTGGCCAGATATTGATGCCGAACAAATTCTCAGCGGACTTTCTTGATAGGGTCCCTATTTGAAATGTAGATCCTATGGAGTCATTGCACTGACTGACCAGGTTATAGCATCGAATAAATTCTGATGTTTTCAACTTTTCCTTCACATAGTGCGCGATATTATTTGAAGTAAATCCTGCCGGGAGGTGTTCTACGATCACATAGTGCCATCTTTGGGCACTTCTATAAATTGCGGAGTTGGAATCGTCTGGGATTGAGGAAACTTCAGTAGGCAGTTCCGTTTGAGTGGAAGATGAAACAAATGCCGTTGACGTAGTTTGGGTGGAGCACGACGTAGAAGTAAAGCGTGTCATCGTAGGTAGAGCACTATGTTGTTTTGGGTTAGCAATTTTAGAATTTAAGTCCCTAACCAAGGTGGTAACATTTGCAAGGCTACTTTTTAAGTTGTCAATACCCTTCTTAATATCAGCGGACGAGGAATCTTGCACCTGGATCTTGATGGTTTCCTCTGTGTTGTTGAGTAGAATTTGGGAAATAGTAAAGACATTCTGTTCCACTTCCCTTACCGATTTCAACAGAGAATGAGGGTTACAAATGGAGAACACCTCCGACATTTTGTGAATATCATCTATTTTCTTCTCCAAAAGGTTCCATTTAGATTCGTTATTCAATAAAATATCATACATCTCAGAAATAATCGGTACACTGTTTGATAATTTACTCACACGGTCAGCCAGCGAGTCAAATATCTCCTGAGGAACCTGATTTTTGATAAGTTGGAAATTTTGTCGTGGAGATATCTCAAATTGTGTATATAACGAGATGAAAGCCGCATAAGAATAAGTACAAAATATTTTGTCAATATTTTGCTGAAGAATAAAAATTAAATAATATAATAATATGCAAAGCGTTTCATTGGAAAAATAATTTTATTCTGACAATAGGGAACTTGAACATTTTTTTTTTATTTCTTTAATATATTTGCCTACCTACAGAGACAGCACACACCAAATATCAGCCCTTAAATCGTAATATTGAATTTGCAATAAACAATTAAAGTTGTGACCGCAAGCTACTCATTTTAAACGATACGTGACGTCACACCGCTCGTTCGATCGGAAAGCAGTCATTGACATATTATCTTAAAATGTCAGTGAAGGCAGTATGGCATCGGCATGAACAAGTATTTAAATATTTACGTTTATTACTGCTTGTCGTTGAATTGCCAGGGTGTTTGTTATAAATCGTGATGATTTGTACTTTAATCTGTGCTTTAATATTAATAATAATAATGGAAGCTAAGACGTTCCCTGCTATGCCGTCCGTCAGGCACGACGACAAACGAGCTACTTGACGTCACAACCGTTACAAGAATAATTTGAATTATGCAGTTTTTAACTGCTTATATTTATTATATAAAAAAAAAATAGTTTTTTTTTGTGAACTGTGGTTTTTTTAATAGCATTAAATTATGTTTGTGAGTAATATTTTTCAGATTTAATTTTCATGCAAGTTCCCCATTTTGTGAGCCATCCTGTGTAATTAAAGATTTTTTAAAGATCTACTCCATTGGCTCACCTATTCATATAGGTATATGGAATTTTGTTTGTCAGTCATTTAAGTACAAAATAGCTTTATCTTATCGTTGAATCGCCATGTATATATAGGGTGTTCAGAATGTTGTGAGGAAAATTTAAGGACAGATTCTACATCTAAAAATATGAAAAAAAGTTCATATAAACATGGGTGTTTAAATTTTTCCGTCTTTAATAGTTTATTTTACATTTATCGAAAACCCGTTCAGATATTGATATGAGTTTTGGTAAACGCAAATGTATCGTTAAAGGTCACATTTACAGGCACAAAATTGTTTTCCAAATCACTTACGTCAGTGGCGTTCATGCCAGCAAGTCTATGTTTAGCGAAAAAAACTGTGCGCCACTGGATTTTACAAAAATTAGCATGGCTTCCTTAAAGCCACATTCATTTTACTGAAAAGGGTTCTCTTGAACTTTTTCCTTCTGATACACCGTTTTCAAAATAAACATTATTTTATTAACCAGTACAATAATAAGCACGATGGCTTATTATTGTACTGCTTAACCCTTAAATGCATCTAGTTGCCATTTGGCTACATACCGATATTTAACTAACTCAAACACACATGAACGCAAATTTACGCTCGCTGCATAGTGTAGCCAATTGAATACATACCATTGGATGTTATAATTCCGACAGTTCCGACGAGATGGCGTTATAAATCGTTCATGCATCGTTATTGTCAGTTGATGCATGGTGATCAGACATTACTTTTGTTTATCAGTTTGTGAATTCAGTAGTGTTTCTCCAGTGACTATTTGAATATTATAAAATTGTGTTTCCTAGCCTAATAAGGTTTGTATTACACCATAATATTTTATATTGCGGTGTATACTACTATTTTTTCTGTAAACGGCAGTTTTCTTTTGATGCCAATCGGCAACATCATGCGTTTAGTAGTATATTTGTAATTTTTTTTTTGAAGTAATCTATTGCTTTCGAGATTCAAGTAAATTTCGGTTTTTGGCAGTTATGTGGACGGATGTTCAGTTATTAGCATCAATTATGAATACAGTGTATTTTTATCAGATAACGCATAAAAATGATGTTCTAAATGATGTTTTTGTTATTTCAGAATGAACAGTCGAGATAAACCTCTGTCAAAAAAAGAGTTGATAGAGTTCTGGGAAAATTTCACGGGTTTAGATAGCGATGATGGTGCAGAGAGTGATGCGGACAGTTTGGAAGTTCCTATAGAGGATCCTGTCATATTTTATGAAGATGATGTTGAAGGTAATGTGAGCGAGGGCGAGCTGTCTGAAAGAGA
>MU185406.1:13479-35802 GCA_016904865.1 Pissodes strobi | reverse complement strand
AATTTCCTTGTGCAGCATTTTACAATAAAATACAATGAAAATTTGCAGCTATGGTTGAAATTTGAAAACTTGATTTAGGCAATTTCATTAACTCATTTTACAATAAAATGCCATGAATTTTTTTTACAATATGAATATAAATTTAATAGCCTATAATTTTAAAATGTTTTATATAAAAGTTATTGAGGCTATTCTATATAATTTATTTAGTTTTTATTTTTAATATAATATAAATATAAATTTAATAGTCTATAATTTTTAAATGCTTTATTTAAAATTTATTAAGGCTCTTCTACATACTGGGTCCCATTATATTTTGACCGGTTTTGAAGCCGTGTAGCTGAAAAACGGACCAATATATCGAAATCCAGTTTGCGCGGGTAGTTTGTATTTTTCATAACGCAGAACACGCGATTACGGTTCATTTGGTCCTTCGGAAGCCGAATAGTTTGTTTAAACTATAAACGATTTATAAACTTCTAAAAAGGCTCTTGAATAACAAAAGCAGCCAGAAAATATTGGATAAAGTTCCCATTGAGCAAGCACGTTTCCGCCCCAACAGAAACTGCACGGAGCAAGTCCTATCATTAACTTCATTTATAGAAGCAGGTTTTCAGAAACAACTAAAAACAGCTACCGTCTTTATAGATTTGACGGCTGCGTATGATACTATATATGATCAGGCATTATTTATAAACTCATGCAAGTAATACCCTGCAGGAAAACAGCAGATCTGATAGATGCGATGCTCTCGAACAGAAACTTCCTAGTTCTCCTGGGAAATAGTATGAGTGGGCAGAAGAAGCTGAACAACGGCTTACCGCAGGGATCAGTTCTTGCCTCTCTTCTGTTCAGCCTATATATTGCTGACATGCCTGAGAGTAGATCGAGAAAGTTTGGATACACAGACGACTGGGCACTTGCTACAAGACATAAAGATATCGAAGTCGCGGAGGATGTTTTAATAATTGATTTGCTGACTGTTGGTAAATACTTACGCAAGTGGAGACTCCAACCAAGTACCGCCAAAACAGAGACTTGTTACTTTAACCTGAACAACAAACTAGCCAATAGGGAATTACAAGTGCATTTTGAAGGAACTCAAACACAATAAACAACCCAAATATTTAGGGGCTACTTTAGACCGAACACTGGGTTTTAAAGAACACTTGTCGAAAACAGCAGCCAAGATCAGAACGCGAAATAACATCCTCCAGACACTCTGCGGCACAACATGGGGCTCATCAGCCCCTGTACTGAGATCTTCAGCCTTAGGTTTGGTATATTCAACAGCCGAATACTGGGCCCCAATTTGGTTTAACAGCGCCCACACTAGTCTAGTTGATACCCAGCTAACCAAACAATGCGACTCATAACAGGTACGATTAAACCAACACCTATTCTCTGGATACGCACGCTCAGCCACATTGCTCCTCCACACCTTCGCAGAGAGCACGTACTTGTCAGGGAATACAAGAAGATCATCCATAACTGCCGATCCATTCCGATATACCTGCCCTCGAAAGTAATCGACTCCGATCCAGACATCCCCCCTCAGAACTGCCAGGTCATTGCATGACGCTGATTTTGAAATAACTGCCCGTTGGCGAGAGGAATGGGAAGACAACGTTCCGCTCAGCTTTCACAACATGCCTTGCATATCCAGCAAGCCTCTAGGATTCGACTTGCCACGAATATAATTGCACTATCAGCACTAAATATAATTAGATCGAAATGTGGGAGATGTGCCGACTCACTTTTTAAATGGGATAAAAACCTTTCCCTTGTTGTGACTGTGGAAACGATAAGCAAACAGTCCATCACATTGTTGAAGACCGCTCACTGAGAGCCTATACCGGCGAACCATATGACTTCCAGATAGCGACTGAGGAAGCAATTGAATATATAAATAAGTCAGATGTTTGTTTGTGAACTTATTCTTTTTTTTTCTGTGCATTGTTGTTTTTTCTTGTTTTTAATTAATCTTTATTATTATTTTATACTTATAATGTGATTATGCCAAACCCTAAATAAATAAATAAATCAGCAAAGAATCTCTTAAGGCAATTATTAGATAATTTAAATAAGCATTTAAGGCTTTAGAATCTTTTAAGAAACCTGTAGACAAATGCTAGTTTATTCAATGTGTACTAAGCTAGATAACACCACCATGCTTGAATGGGAAATATTTGCTGAAAAAATACCTCATATAATAATCAAAGAATTTTTAAGTAAACGATGCAATTTATTGCAAACTATAAGTTTAAAAAAATCTGATACACCTCTCTTACCATCGAACGATGACTATGATACAAAGTTATTTGAGGGTTAAGAACTATTTGTTTTATAAACAAGGTCACAGTATCACCATATGTGATAAGTTTCTGCCACTTGCCCCAAATCACGATATTTTAAAATTAAGAAATTAAAATTATGCACAGTCTGTTTAGGTGCGGGTCATTCGTTTAATTCGTGCAATGACAATACTAATGTAAAAACATCACATATTATTGCACTTTGACAGTAGCAATAATCAAATGCCTTTAACTGATGATACTTCTGAACAAAATGAATTAGAGCTGAATAACCCTGTTTCTGTCCACCATTCTACCTTCCAAGATAATCAAGTGTTATTATCCACTGCTATAGTCTTTATATCAGATGTTACTGGAAGGCTTCATGAGTGCAAAGATCTTCTCGATTCGCGACCTTAAAGCAATTTTATTTCTGTGAAAGGTACCCCGGGGTAAGCGGAAATATGGGGAAAGCGGAACCACTCATTTCCAAACGCATTCCGCACATATTTTGCGCGCCATCTATTAAAATTTATGATTACCAATACCCCCATTTGCAGCAACATAAATTTCAGACTGCGACGACGCCGCCATTTAGTAGGATGAATGGAATTACTCCGTACGGGTGCTTGCTTCGATTGGCATTTAAATTTCTGAAGCGTGTGTTTGAACTGCTATAAAAACGACCTTTTTGAAAACTAATTTTACGTTACATAAGGTAAGAATGCTTTTTAGTTGTCTTGAGGGCATTTTGTTACAATTTAAGTGAGAATCTAATTAGGTTTTAAGAAAACGGACTGTTTACAGTTTCCCATGTTATATGACAGACAGGGGTAAGTGGAAATTAGTAGACGGGGGTAACACTGGTTGGTTCCACTTTTCCCAAGGTGGTTCCACTTCCCCAAGTTGAATCAATTTTTCTCAGAAGTATTATTTTTATTGTTATTTGTTTCAGAAAAATGGTGCGTAATTATGTACGCAAGAAGCCTTTGCCATCATACACGAAAGAAGATTTGAATGTTGCAGTAAAAGCCGTTTGATGTGGTAGCTTATCATTATGCAAAGCATCTAAAGTTCATAAAATTCCTAAATCAACGATTTTTAAACATGTTAAGGGACAGCGTGGAGTTAAAAGCAAAACAATGGGTGGGCCACCAAACTTGCCATTTGAAATAGAACACGATATTGCTTGCAACATAAAAACAATGGAAAGATGGTGTTTTGGTCTATCTAAGAAGGAAGTGCTGGGACTAATAGGTCAATACGTCAGGGAAAATAATATCCCGACCAGATTTAAAGATGGTGTCCCTGGGGATGATTATTTTAGAAGGTTCAAAAGAGATTATTGATTAATTCAGAAAAACCGCAAAGCGTGGAAGTGGCAAGAAAGAGAAGTATGGACCCCTTTATCATCTAACATTTAAAAGAACAAATTAAGGATATACCGCCGTCCCAGATATTTAACATAGATGAGACCATCTTTTGTCTTGATCCGTCTAGGATTAAGGTGGTAGGAGCAAAAGGTACAGCTGCTCATAGAACAACTAGTGGTCCCGGACGGGAAAATCTTACAGTATTGATGGGAGCAAGTGCATCTGGAGACAAGTTACCGCCTCAGGTTGTATTTAAGGGCAAAAACTGGTGGGATTCGTGGTTTCCAAATGAAAATGAAGAATTTCCTGGCATGACATATTCTACCTCTAAAAATGGGTGGATGGAGGCCGAAACTTTCGAAAATTATTTCGAAAACAACTTTTTGAACAATGTGGGCCCCCTTAGGCCAGTAGTACTTATTTATGATGCGCATAGTTCGCATGTTGCCATTTCCGTTGTCGAAAAGGCTCGACAAAATGACGTAGTCATTCTCAAGTTGCCGCCTCATTCGAGCCATCTCCTGCAGCCGATGGACTTAAGTGTTTTTAGGCCACTAAAATTATTTTGGGATGAAGAACTGATCAAGTGACAGCGAAAAAAGATATGGAAGAAAATTACCCAAAAATATATTTTGCACCATTGTTTCAAAAATATGGCAGAAATTGGACCCTGCTATTATAATAAACGGATTTGCAAAAGGAGGTATAAGCCCGTTTAATAATAAAGTGATTCCATGTAACAGTTCGATTTTGCCCCAATTTTAAAATTTCATTTATATGCCGCATTTAGGGAAAAAATGATGCTGTATTTTGCACTCATCGGTTTATTAATTCTGAATTTAATAATTCGCTTGAAATTGCCTCTTTTCTTAATGTAAAATTAACCATATTTTAAGTATAGGTTAGCTATATATTTGTATTCTTAATCCGTTGTGACTATTTATTTTAGTTGATAAGCGAAAGCGATGTACCTTATTATTAAAATAACTTGGCTTGATTTGCATTATATTATCGTAAACAGCCAGCGAATCGATTTATATTTTTAAAGAATTCTGTTAGCCTGCAAATACGTTGCATTTGACTTATTGAACCATAATTTAATTTCAGTTTGAATATTCTATTACCTTTTGAGAACCCTAGGTTGATGTTCCGGAGATCGTTTTTGGACCTCTGCTTTAAATATATTTCTCGTTCGGTACAGCTGACCAGTTTTTTGTAAGGTTTATGCCAAATAATAGGGATGGGCTATTTATCGCGCGTTTGTCATTCTCGATTTAGATTTTTGAAGGTTTATCATTCCTGTTAGAGTATTTCCTAGCATTTCTGGAAGAATGTAATTTTAGCTCACTATTCGTGGCTTCCGCCGTCATTTATCATCATAATAAGCGAGAATTAAGGCGTTTATTTTCTTAGAATTATTCCTTGTATCGAGGCACTCGGCAAGTTTTCAGCCCATTACTACTTGTGTCGCAGTATTTAATTTCGAAGGCGAATTGATGAACGGATTGGAGGGTCTTTTGCTATTTTGACCGGAACGTAAGACGAACGCTTGCCAGGGCGGCTAGAAACTCCACGTTTTAAGTATTGTGATATAATACAACCCTTTTGATAAGGGATTTATTGTGTCGTTTCTGTTTGTGTTTTAACACGACCGATTATTCGGGATCTACATGCTGTTCTAGGTAAGCATTTTCTCTGGATTCCTTTTTCTGTGGCCTATGAAGCACGTGACCGCCATGTTGCTAATTTTTTTTTGTTTCCATTATTTATAGCGGCTTCCACGTTCGTCCCAGACCGAGACCGTCGAATCTCTCCTAATACACCCTCAAGTCCGAGTTCGAGGTAAATATCGCTACCATTTTTGCCTAAATTAATGAAATTGATTGCTTATCTACCTTTTATTTTTTTTTTGTGCACATAACGCTATTTGCTTTTCCCATGTGTTATCTTATCTACTCCATTTTATCTGATGCGAATTTTTATTTTAATGCAACTTTAATTTTGATCATATGGGGAAGTTTATATATTCTTTTAGGGGTGATTCATACCTATCTTTTTATATTCAAGTTGCCTGAACCTTAATATATTTTGTATTTGCTTTATTGCACTGCAAGTCCATGGGTTTTTTTTGACTGGGAAAATTTGTTTTATAAAGAAGATGTATTTATGCAAAGAGGGAGGGGGTCTATGATTTTTATTAAAGTAAGGGGGCTTCATTTAATGCGTACTGGATTATTTCAGGGATTTTCTGCTGGGCCAGAAGTTTAATTGAAGGACTGCAATTTTTTTCTGGTGGGCAGAAGTTCAATTGCAGAACTACCACTTGTTCTGAAGGGCCCGAAGCAGGTCCACAACTTTTTCTCTGGAAAGCCAGAAGCGTCAGTGAAGGGCCTTAACTTGTGGTTCCCGCACTAGAGGCCATCGACAGAGTTCGACGACGGGATTTGGGTATAAGTTTGGTGTCTCATTGTTTCTTATGTTTACTCTTCATTTGCTTTCATTCATATAAATCAAACATTGAATTGAGGTAGCTCATTGATCTTGATTAATTTAATTTACATTTACATTTATTCACTGGTTTATCGGACCAGTTAATCTAATTGCTTTGAGTTGTTTTCTCATTTTAAAAGTCAAGCGCTGGCTGGATAACTTCATTCTTTTCATTCATTAGTCGGCAGATATAACCGCTCTGAATTTTATCTTTTTATCATATGAATCAAGCTAACCATAGTTTTAATCTAATCTGGCGCTTTTATTAACTTCTCAAGTTTTTTTGATTTAATCATTGTGTCCGCTCAATGCGGTACATTATCACCATCAGTGCAGCTATTAGCGCACGCATACCTAGTTGTAAGAAGCTTAGTCTACGTCAAGTGATCACTTTGATAACTAGTGTTTAGTGCATTTAGTGATAAGGCATGTAGAACCGAGGTTTTCCAACTGAATTGGTCTCTGTACGTACAATCTTCATATTGTACTCTGTTTATTTTATTAATTATTAAGTCATTTAACATTCTTTTGTCTACTCAACCACATTTAATATAACCACATTTTAATATAACCTTTTTCTCCAGATAGATTGTTGCTGTGTTTGCAAAAAAAAAGGATTTAGTAGCAAATATAGTGTTCATTAAACTTTAGATTGTGTTTTCTTGATAGAAGTTCTAATTACGCCATTGTGTTCGATTTTTTTTGATAGTTTGAAATTAAGTACTAAGAACCGGTTAATTTTATGAGCGAATCTAGCCACTCGGTACAACACCAGCCGAACTTTTTCCGTTTAGCTGTCTAGAACGGGTGGCGCTCAAACGACCCCACGACAGGGGCCGGGCTTTGTAACGCGACTCTCCGGGGCTAGGTTAATTTTTTTTAATTAATTGGGGGAAAAAAATCTTTGGGTTTAATCAGAAAAACGTGTTGCAAATTTGGCGCCCAACGTGGGGTCGAATGATAAATTCGAATCTGATGCGCAGCTTTTTCAAAATACCACCCCTGAAGCGGAACCGGACTGCCCCCCACCAAAAGACTTATACCCATGTGCTTCCAAAACCGTTTTTCTTCCAGAAACTGCTTCAGGACCAATGTCAGATGTCTCACTATCAACGAGTATTGGCCCTTCTACTTCCAAGACAGTGTTACGTGACTCATCTGCTTCTAAGACATTTTTACAAGAGATAAGTGCCAGCAATCACAGTGCTAACACACTAAATAAAGGTAGTCCTATTTCCCCCGTGAAGGTTGTAAATTTCTCAAAGCAAAACTTTATCAGCTATTACGCCAGAAAAACGATCTTTTGAGTCATTGCTACTGGAGCATGTGAAGCAGACACCCGTAACAGGAAGAAAAAAAGTTTGCAAAGGAGCGGAAGTTATAACACCATCTGAGGCCATTAGAAAACTAAAAGAAATGAAAGATAAGAAAAATGAAAAAAAGAACTCAAAAACGAAAATAGTAGAAAAGAGTACCGAAACGAATATATATGAGGATAGCGATGAAGACGCCGATTGCGAAGATTTTGTAAGTAATTCATCTGAAGACTTAGATTTACAGGAAGAGATTAGAGGGTTTGAAGAAGAAAATACCTTTATGCAAAATGTTACCAAGGATATTCAATCAATAGATGTTGGCGACTGGGTAATAGTAAACTTACATTCAAAAAAATATATTATTTAAGTATTATGTTGCTCAAATCACTGAAAAAGAGCCATGCCTTGAAGTCAAATTTGCAAGAAAGGTTCGTTCAACATCAACATTCCATTGGCCTACAGTTGAAGACAAATCAATTATTAATTCACAGGAAATTCACTTGTTTTTGCCCGATCCTACTTTTGATAAACGAGGATCATTTAAATTTGACATTTCTTTTGATTATTTAAACATTTGTTAATCAGTGAAAACTCTGAAAAATGTTTTTTTCTTTGCGAATAAAGCTTTGTTTATTTTACTCTTACCCCAGTTGTTGCTATTAGGCATTCAATAGGTCAGAGTATTAATATTTACACTTACCCCCCAAATTCTTGGAAAGTGGAACCAGGTGCACATAATTTTATTTAGTAAAATGTTTTATAGTTTGTTGTAAAAACTTAATATTTTATTACTAGTTATCTTTAAGTTGACACAGAAAAAATTGCATTAAACTATGTATAAAAATTATATCAACATAAATATGAACTATGAAAATTTGCGGTTCCGCTTACCCCGGTGTACCTTAGATGCAACTATTAAATCCAAAATTCACAAATTTAAGTATAATCTTCTTTTCCTAGTAATTGACCAAATTACTGATAATCTGCCTTTGAACTGCATTAGCTTTTCTCATGTTGTCATACCTCAAAATATCAAATTGGCAGACTCCCTTTGTAATATACCTTTAAAGATTGATGCCTTGTTGGGCGCTACGATATGTTTAGTATCATTATGTGTAGGCCAAATTAAATTATCATAGGCAAATAATTGCTCAGAAAAAAAAATTAGGCTGGATGTTATTTGGACAAGTGCATCCTAACCCGGATGGATTACGGAAATCACTGTCATTTTTGTGCTAATGCAAACTCTAATATCATTATTGAAAAGCAGCTAGAAAGGTTTTGGCAGATTGAGCATGGTGAACCTAACCCTTTGACGATCTCTGGTAGCTCTTTTTACCAGTATTTATTAAAAGACATAATTCAAAGACCGGTCATGCGATCCTCGATCTCTTGAACTTAGTCGGTAGCAAGAACGGTTACTGGTAGGAATAGGCACCGACCACAATATGCAGTTAGCCGGGTGCGTTGTGATTTAGATCTGCTGTGAGTGCTGTGGTAGCATTAGATACCAGTGTTCATTGCCGATATCCTCGTGTCGAGTTTTGGTGCAATTTTCTCCTTTTGATGATTAAAATATTAATGTTTACGTATCTATATCGCCAGTTTGAATTAGGTAAGTTATTTATGCATGTTTTTTGCTAATGTTATAGTAATTATCTTGAAATTTTTGGATCTCTAACATATAAAAATTAAATTAATTTTATTTCTAACACATAACCACAAAAAACAAGAAAAATATTTTGTTTCGCTAAAATGAAAAATTTTGATTTATAAAGCTTTTATTGGTTTGGAAGTAACGAAGAAACATGTATATTTACGTTGCTAACAACATTTTCCCAAACTGATTTCGCGCCAAGGAAATATCGGGCCCTCGATTGGAAAATGACCACGGGTGAAAAATATTTTTTAATTTTCTGTTTGCATCGATTAAAAATAGTTTCTTTTACGCAATCAAAACCAAAGTTGTTTTATAAGTAAATGTATATAAATGTCTTTGGTTGATTTGCGTATTGACGATTGGGGTGCTTGGTGCTTCGTTCTTCATCATGTAAGGGATATCTATAGATACCCCCGTACATAGAACACGTCGCCCGCCTAAAACATTCTATCCGATTTGATATAAACAAGCAAATGCTCGAACATATCAATTTTCGTTTGATGGAGGGAAACATTTGGCGTTTATTTTTAAACACCACTACTAACCCCTAAAATAAAATAAAAAATTCATACAGTGGTACAGTTCTCATTGATATACTTTCCAAATGCAACCTTATTTCACTCAGTTTTCTTGCAATTAATTCTTCTAAAAATAGCTAATGAATTAATAAATTCCACTTGGGTGGAAACTTTTAGGCGGGCCAGCTGAAAATAAAAAAGTGTGCATATTTTACCCTCTCTCATGAATAATTTAGTCGGGACTCTAGAATCTTATTAGCTGATATATCTAGAATGGCACCCCTTGTAGTATTTATTTTATAAGGGCTCTTCTTTTTCTTTTCAGCACGTCCGGCAAAAAAAACGCTAACTCAAGCAGAGTTAGATGAAATGATCGCAAATCTTAGCGATATATATATAGTATTGCGATTCCGAATTCGAAGGAGATGATGATGCTGAAGATGATCTTCCTTCGGATTGCCTACCCTCGTCAAGAAGCACATCTTTTTCTTCTTCACCCTCATCTGTTGTTGGTGCTGGGCACCTCCTCAAATTTTACGTGGAGAAAGAGAGTTCTAAATGCTACTTTAGCTCACGAAAGTAACGACGAAGAAGTTTTTCATGATTCAGATGCTGACCCGGACTTTGACCCAAATAATGTGATTGATGGTCCACCGAACAAGCTTAGAAAGTTTTTTCTGCATATTGTGAGTCGTCCTCCGATGAAGAACAGCAAGAAGTAATACCTGCCTCACCAAAAAGGGTGTCTTCAATAGAAAGCACTTCTACATCTGAACAAATTTATTTTTGGTCAAAGAAAAATATACAGAATTTGAAATTCACTGAACATAACCGTCGATTCCTGTAAACCGATAGATTTTTTTAAGCTCTATTTCAACAACACAATATGTCAAACAATAGTTGATCAACCGAATCGATATGCAAATCAACGGAAAAATGAGTTGGGATTCAGCTTAGAACTCGATGCATTCTTAGGTACACTGATAGTGATGGGTTTTTACAGTGTTTCCACAATAAGATCATATTGGTCCACAAATATGAACTTTTAACGTGTCGCAAAAGTGTTTAGTTTAAAGAGATTTTTAAAAATCCTCAGATACCTACATCTTAACGACAATGAAAACATGCCTCAACCAAAAACCCCTGATTTCGATATATTGTACATACAAACTGATTATTTATTATTATTAGATCATCTCAAAATTGCATTTCTGTCAGTGTTTACGCCGTACAAACATTTATCAGTAGACGAAAACATGTGGGCTTTCAAAGGGCGTACATCGCTCAAACAATATATGCATATGAAGCCCGTCAAAAGGGGCTTCAAAATATAGGCATTGGCATGTGCTAAAACAGGATATCTACTCAATTTTCAAATTTATCAGGGAAAAGTGGAATCAACAACAGAAAATATGTTGGGGGAAGGGGTAGTACTAGAGCTGTTTGAAAAATTCCAAAACCGTGGATACTGCTTATATTTCGATAATTTTTTTACCAAAATTCCCCTTATGCAAAAACTTTTAGACCGCGGTATCTTTGCTTGCGGTACATTGAGACAAAATAGAAAATATTTTCCGAAAAATTTGTTGGGCATTGATAAAGATTATTCTCAGAATGAATCAGAATCAGTTGCTGCTGGTGATTTGTCAGTGTATAAATGGAAAGATCGTGGTATAAAATGCATAACCCTTGCAAGCAATAGACACGATTTCAAGGAAAAAACCCAAGTCTTACGACCAAATAAAACAGAACAGAGAGACAAAGTTCTTTGCTCCGAAGCCATTGCCGATTATAATAGGCATATGGGAGGGGTAGATCTTTTTGATCAATATCATGCAAACTACTCGATCGGTTGGAAATCTCGACGATGGTGGCTTAAAATTTTTTATTATCTAATAGATGCTGTAATAGTTACTAGCTATCTGCTCTATAAAGAGACAGTAAAGAGGCAAAATCCCAGTGCTAAACCTATGACAGCTCTGCAGTTCCGAAGTGAACTAGCAGACCAGCTGATTGGAACTTTTTCTCAAAGAAAACAAGGGACCTCCACCTAAGAGCTCCTCAATGACAAGCGTTGGCTCTCATCTACCGATCCAAGGAACCTACCGACACGTTGTGCGCGCTGTAGCTCATCAAAAAAGAAGCAAACCCGGTGTAATATTATATGTCAAACTTGTAACGTTGCTTTATGCAAAGATTGTTTTGCACCATATCACTCAAAATAACTACTTTTTTATGTAACTTTTTGTAATAAAGATTTGATTTACCAGTACACTGTAAGTAATACGTATTTATTCTTGATTGAAATCATATGTGGACAGATATAGAGACAGATAGATAATATCTTTCTCCTATAATTTGCTTTAGAAATAACTTGGCTGCTTTTCCTTTTGCTTGGTAGTTATAGCTACCACTACTCAACATATATTGTGTTTAGCACCAGTGGTCACTGGTAACTATATGTACCACCCTCTACAGCCCAACGGGCTGTTTTCAACTTTTTATTTACATTTTTGCCTGACTTCTGACGTGACTTTTAATAATATGCACTATCAAAAATCTTATATTTCCACCAAAAATAGTTTTGCGCCTTAAAGGGCTAAACAACTTTGGTGTTCTGAACAAAGGAGATGTGAACATAATTTTGTGTCCACACATAGAAAAGATTAGGATGGGAGATTTTAAGTTCAATTGTCATTGCGACAAGATACGTTCAAGTTAGGAGATTCCAAGCATAGCAAATAGCGCTAAAAAGATTTTATATCGTAGAGAAAAAATATAATACTGATTTAAGACTTGAATATGTGAAATGTATGGAGAAATACCAAGCTTTGGATCATATGTTGGGGTTTTCTGCGGTTTCGGCTGATCAACACACCTTTTATTTATTTACCACATTACACAATGAGTCTTCTACTACTACAAAGGTGCGAGTGGTTTTTATTTTTGATGCGTCTGGTAAAACCGATTCAGGAATTTCATTAAATGATATCTTGATGACCGGTCCTACGATCCAATCGGAACTATTATCTATAATGTTAAAATTTCGTAAACATCACTTTTTAATGACAGCAGATTGCGCAATAATGTACCGCCAAGTTAATGTCCAGTCCAAACAACGTCATCTCCAAGCAATTTGGTGGAGATCTCATCCCGACCAACAGCTAAAAACCTATGCCTTGAATACTGCCACTTATGGAACGTCATGTGCTCCGTTTTTTGCTGTTCGTTGCTTAAATCAACTTGCTGAAGAAAATCAATTAATTAATCGATTTATAAGTAGTATCATTAAAAGAGATTTTTATGTTGATGACCTAATCTGCGGAGCTGACACGCTTGAATGCATCATAGCCTGGAATAGCCAAGATGTGTTTCAGTATCATTTTCCTGAACTGTGTGTTGCTCAAAAAAATGTGACTAAAAGGACTATTTTATCTTACATCTCAAAAATATTTGATCCTCTAGGTTTGATTGGTTCAATAGTAATAAGAGCTAAGATAATGCTGTAACATTTGTGGCCATTATCATTAGATTGGGACGAAAGTGTTCCACAACATATTTTTTCTAACTGTAAATCATTCTGATTCATAATCTAAAAGGCATATCTTCTATAAGTCACACATTTTGTGATGCCTCGTAAACTGCGTATGGTGCGTGCACTTATATTAGATTTTTAGACAGTAGCGGAGCATATGTCATTCATTTACTTTGCGCAAAGTCCAGGGTAGCGTCATTGAAAAACGTAACCCTTCCAAGATTAGAGCTTTCTGGATCCCTGTTAGCAGCTAGGTTAAGTAATATGGTCTTAAGGTCCCTAGATATCCCAAGATAGACTAACCCAAACTAACCCAAACTTTTTACTGTTGCGTTTCAAGCATAGCTCTAAGAGGGACTTTGGACGAACCATGCAAGTGGAAAATCTTCGTAGTAAAGCGGGTAGCCGAAATACACAAATTCAGCGAAAAGGATAACTGGAAACATATTCGATCCGAGGATAACCCAGCGGATATATTATATCCAGATATCCAGGGGCATAAACCATAATGAATTGGTCACCTCAACTTTGTGTTGGTAGGTATGGTCCCAAATGGCTGGAGTATGATCAGCAGCAATGGCCTATTATAGTATGCATAATAAAATTTCGGAAATGCCCGAACAGAAGACTGCTCCTAAGGTCATGATCAGCATTGAACCAGTTCTATCCTTATTTTGTAAATATTTGTCTTTTTTGGAAATTACAGAAAGTTGTTGCCTAACGCAATTGTACTCATTTCCGACCTTGCACATAATTCCGATTTTAACTTATTCAGATGAAAAATTTCGTACAAATTTTTCCTTAATTTTTATTTTGAGTAAATTACGACCTAGAAAATTTTAGCTCCTAAAGAAAATGTCGCAATTGCAACCTCAATGTAAACATTAATTTTACTGGTTTGTAAGAAAAAAAATAAAGTTAGAAACTCCGAAAATATTCTTCTTTTGACTGATGCTATTAGAATATTTCAATTTTTTAAGTGAATATAAGTATAGGATATGTGTATAATTTAAAAATTTTTGAAGTTGCATAATATAGCGTGTTTTAAAACAGGGGCCGTAATTACGAACATACATATTTGAAGGTGCCCTTTTTGCGGCTACTGTGGTCGCAATTAAAGACATGAAATATTCTATTTTAATTAAATTTCTAGTTAATAACTAACTACAGATATCCGTTTTGACCCCCTACAATTAGGGGTAAAACGGCTATCTAACTGCGTTTTTTCTTCAGTTATCATGCCTTTATTAGTAAACAATAAAATTAACTTTTTTTCAGTTGTTAAAAATGGATAAATGAGCAAAACATCCAATAAAACGTTACTCTAAAGAAGTATTAGAGAATGCTTTCCATGCTATCAAAAATGGCATGAGTTAAATCAGTTTCGAGTACCAAAAACTGCTTTAATTGACAAAATTAAAAAATATATAAAAATGATGTAGTAGGAGCACCAACTATCCTCAGCAGGGAAGAAGAAAAACACATCGTAAATTGGATTGACCACCTTGGTAAATCAGGTTTTCCAGTTACTAAATCGCAGCGGCTAGAAAGTGTCGCTAAGTTAGTTCAAAGGCTGAATCGACCAAACTCTTTTAAGAATGGTGTTCCAGGTCGCCACTGGTATGAAGGGTTTCAATCCAGACATCCAGAACTTTCAGAAAGAGTTTCACAACATTTAACAAAACCTCGTGCTGATCTAACAGAAGAGTCGATAAGAGGACGGTTTAAAAGAGTACTGTCGTTCTTATCAGATCACAATTTAGTTAACGTACTTAGTGATCCAAAGAGAATCTTCAATTGCGACGAAACGGACACAGTTCCCATGCCTAATTTTACACATCTAATACAGCCATTAGACGTTGCAGTTTTTAAACCTGTTAAACAATCTTGGCAGGATTATGTTCACAGGTGGAGATTATGCAATCAAGGAGAGAAATTAAAAATGGAAGATTTTGCCGCTCTTTTAGATAATTGTTTGAAACATTCCTGTAGTGAAACGATCATAAAAAAGGGATTTGAGACTTGTGGCTTATATCCGTTTGATGAAAACAGAGTGGATTATTCAAAGATAATCCAAACATCTCACGATGAAGTACTAAATGACACTCAGAATGAAAGTATGTCGAAATGCTCTTGTGATAGAGACGTAGCTTTTCTAACAAAATTCGAAAAAAGAGTTGATCAGAACATTTTAAATCATTTAAAAAAAAATTAAAATACATACGTGTGGCCCGGAGAAGTTTCTCAAGAAGGTTTGTTTAATTTTTGGAAATCCATAAAAAAATTGCCAAAATTTCACAATCGTAAAATTCAGGATGGCAATGTTATGGAAGCACAAAATGCATTACCATTACCAACTTTAGAAGGAGAACTAACTGAAGATCCGGTTTTACTTTTGCTGGAGGCGGAACGAGATCAGGTGACACATGACTTAACCCTAGAAAACAACATGATCGATTTGGAAAATATGTCTGCAAGTGTTGTTCAAATTATAGATATAGATGACAGCGTTTGGGTTCAAAATAATGGAGTCATCAATCTTGATGTTCTACCCAATGGATCAGTTAAAATTAAGGATGACAACACAGAAAATGATAAAAAATGATTGGAAAAAGAAGTGGGAAATGATGTATTGGTACATGAACTTAACAAAAACATACCTTGGGAAGGATGTGACAGAGAAAGGGAATTGTGTCAAAATGGACAAATAAATCAATTAGTAGGGAATACAGAGCAGGTCTCTTTAACCAAATTTCAATGTATTTCTGAGAAATCTTCAGAGAAAAGAAAACGCAAATAAATGAATCTGAGGAAACGCCATGTGTCAAAAGTGTTTGTCAACAAGTTTGTAATGAAATGCCAGATAAAAAAAACAGTTCCTATAAAAATACCCACGTTATTTAAAAAAAAACCTTGTTTTGGCCTAACGAAACAAAATTTGGTAAAAATAAATTATCAGATGCAAAGAAGAATATTAGTAAAGTAAGTAAAAAGAGAACTACGACAGTAGCAATTAGCGATGACTATATTGAATACCAAAGAAGAATAGAAGAGGAAAAAAGCAGAAGTTGGAAGAAAAGGTTGCCAGAGAAACTAAAAGAAAATTAGCTGTAGACATGAAGAAAGCTGTAAAGAAAGCCAAATCTACCACGGGCGAACTCAAAGAAGGAGCAACTTCAATACCTGGTTCATCTAAAGAAGAGGTGATTAATAATCCAGCTGATGCTAAGACAATTTCTGAAGACCAAACATATTCGGTTGGAGACTTTGTACTTGGGCATTATGAAGGGGAATATTTTCCTGGGATAATTCTTGAAGAAATTTCTGGGGGACGAAAGGTTAAGACCATGTCCAAAAGCGGATTACACTGGAAATGGCCCGATAAACACGATATATTAGATTATCCAATAACTGATATTATTTGCAAAATAAAAGAGCCTATTTTAATGAACAAGAGAGGACAGTATGATGTTCCAGAACTTAAAGATTAACCACAATTACTTAAATTTTAGTTTCGAGTTAAAAATAAGAGTATGTTAAATCAAATAACTAGTACTCGTATTATAAATATATAAATCACTATTTCTTAAATAAACAGTTTCTTAATAGATAATTTAAGATAATTTTGATATGTTTTATTAATAGGTCGGAATAAAGGAGTCCTAATTCGTAAATACCTACAGTACATCGGCATTTGGTACAATTGGGATCGCAACTCGGTTCACGCACAGTGTTTCTGGTCGCAGTTTTGTACATGTCTCATCATGTTGCGCTTTTTTTTCTTTTCTATGTACATTAACTTTAAAAACTCTGAGAATATAGAGACATATAGTTGTGTAATAAACTATAACCATGATAATATATTAAAATTTAAAAACATCCCCTACTGCTAATGGACCGTCTATTATTTACATTTAAGTCTGAATGGACCTTAGAGGCTCAGAATTTAGTATATTTACGTTATATTCTGCATTTTAAAAATAATGCTTTAAGGAAGAATATTCAATCTGGACCCCTGTCTGTATCCAAAATGAATCATTTCATAAAATACCTATTAAGAATGGCACAAACACACAGATATTCTGAGGAAATCAAATCTCTTGAGCATAATAACACGGTTAGTGAAAAAAGTAAATTATTCAATTTAGATCCGTTTCTTGATACTGATAATCTATTGAGGGTAGGTGGTCGGCTTAAAAAATCTGATTTTGATTATGATTTAAAACATCGTGTAATACGTTCTAAGGGGCATCCCTTGACAAAACTAATAATTACTTAGGAGCATCGCAAGTTGCTTCACGCTGGAGCGCAAGCTTTGTTAGCTCATATCCCTACTCGATTCTGGCCCATTGCTGGTAGAGACGAAGTTCGTAAAGAACTGTATTGTTTGCTATAAGATAAAACCATTAACCGCCGGCATATTATTAGGGCAACTTCCATTAAATAAAATAACTCCATCTAGACCTTTTTTAAATTACGGAGTAGATTATGCTGGCCCATTCTTTATTAAAGCAGGCTTGCCATGAAGCAAGCAACTATTAAATATCTATTTATGTGTCTTTGTGTGCCTGTCAATGAAGGGCTTACATTTTGAAGTAGTATCAGACCTTACCACAAATGCCTTTCTCAATGCTTTTAAACGATTTATTTCGCGCAGAGGAAAATGATCATGCATTTACTCTGATAACGGCATTAAATTTGTAGGCGCCAATCACGAATTGACTAATTTTTTGAAACAGGCTAAAACTCAACATGTGTTGACTGATTTTTTGTGTCCGAACATATTAATTGGAACTTTATTCCGCCTCGTTCCCCGCATTTCGGCGGAATATGGGAATCCGCCGTATAAGGCAGTTAAATATCATTTACGACGAGTAGTTGGTAACGTTTCATTGACCTATGAAGACATGCAATACGATTATTGCGCTAGTAGAAGCCTGCTTGAATTCGAGACCATTGTCACCCCTATCCGCTAATCCAGAAGATTTAAACCCACTGAATCCTGAGCATTTTTTAATTGGAAGCCCATTGGTAGCTGCCGTAGAACCAGATGTATCAGAGTTAAATGCGGGACGCCTCAATAGATACTAGCATCTCACCCAACTGATGCAACATTTTTGGAAACGTTGGTCAAAGGACTATATTACTGAACTACAACAACGTTTACGAAGTAAAGACAGCACGTTATCTCCAAATGTTACTCCAGGAACTATGGTCCTTCTAGTCGAAGTT
The DNA here is from genome assembly GCA_016904865.1 of Pissodes strobi. Taxonomy (NCBI): domain Eukaryota; kingdom Metazoa; phylum Arthropoda; class Insecta; order Coleoptera; family Curculionidae; genus Pissodes; species Pissodes strobi. The sequence continues at coordinate 17,384 of MU185406.1, read as the reverse complement.
AATGTTCCCTCATTGATGTGGCTAATTGGAAGAGTGGAGTCTGTGCATTTCGGCTCTGACGGGATGGTGCGTGTAGCAAACGTGAAAACTGGAAAGGGTTGTTCAAACGTGCAGTGCGAAAATTATGTGTTCTTCCTATCGCTGACTAAAAGGTGTAATTATTTCGATCCATAGGCTAAGTACTTTATAATCGACTCAAGGTTGTTGACAGCAAGGCTGTTCAAGGCGGGCGGTATGTAGCATACCAAGAGCCTTGTAAATGGCCCCTTAACTCTAACTTCACCTACGTCGTCGTTTCTGCTGAACGAGCTCGGTATTAAAAATGTAAGAGCGAGTCTCGAGTCAGTCTCTATTGCAATAGGCATGAGATTAAACCTATACGACACGCTTTCTGTTTGATACATAACTTTACCTATCTAAAAGTAAATAAATGTTTAATAATCAGTAATAGTGCACGTGTTTTACTAAAAGTTTCAAGAACATACCATTACGGTTCACTTGGTTTGCCACGCCTAAACAGGTATTCTAAATGAAACACAATTTGTATTTCATTGAATAAATGAAAATAATGCAATTGACGTTGTTATGTTAAGATTCTGAATTTGTTAGTATATAACAGATGTTAATTAAAAATGTAAATCAAGAATGATGATTTTTGTGATTTTTTCTTATAAGCGAAATGAAAAGAAAATGGTGGAAGTTTTTTCACTCACTTGTCAGTGGAACAGAAAGACATATCCACGAAGAGGAACAAACAACATCAAACAACACGGTCACATCAAAGTATAAAATTACAAGTTACATTTTTGAAAGGGTTCACATAATTTTAACACTAAACAAAGACCAGACCGAGGTGACAACCATGTTTCGGTGGAACGACAAACATGTCTCCGTTGACAAGTTTGACAAGTAGACTGACGACCGCCGACGCAGGAAAGCAACACATCAAGTAATGGCGGTAATTTTAAATTTTAGACATGTGAAGTGTGAAAAATGAATAAAAATGTTAAAGCATCTAATTCTATAAGTTATACTTAAATTACAAAAAGACTGCCACTAAACCAGATGAGACTTAACAAATTGATAAGATCAATTTTAAATGGTCTGAGCCAAACAAAACTTATTTGAAATTTTTTTTAATTGGTTGAAAATGTATGTGTAAATTTTATTTTTTTTTTGGGAAAGAAGAAAACACTTAATTAAGTGGTTTGAAAATTAACTAATTAAGAGAAGATATTAGCCTGGGCTAACTCAACTCGAAGAATTGAAAAAGGAAAGAAAAGAAAGAGCTTAACTAGAGAAGAGATTAGCCTGAGCTAACTCAACTCGAAGAATTGAAATAAGGAAAGAAAAAGAAAGAGCTTAACTAATTAAGAGAAGAGATTACCCTGGGCTAACTCAACTCAATAAAAATAAATCAAAATCCCTTATTAGATAATTGTTAAAAAAGTTTTTTAAAAAAATGAAAATTTGTTAATATTTGTAGACAGAGGAACTTCATTCAAGAAGTCACCTGTGTAATGGTATGTAAGATCTGCTGAGATTGACTTGAGTGTTGAGGCAATGGTTGTTGTTTATATGCAGCTCGTTGTTGATCTCGATATCTTCCAGAAAATCCAGCCTGTTGAATTTTTTTGATGAGGAGAGTTTACATATAACTTGATTAAGGATATAACTAAGTTTACCCCTACATACTCGGTTACTAACTCCATTTCGTTAATCAATAAACTTAAGAATTTACCACTTCCACACAATTATTATATTATGGTTTCCTTTGATGTATCTAACCTTTTTACCACAGTACCAAAAACTGAGGCAGTACAGCTTGTTGGCGATCTTCTTACTCTATGTGACGTTAATGATCAACATAAAATTAATTTCTTATCTATTCTCAACCTCTGGTTGTCTCAAGATTTCTTTCAATTTAACAATAAATATTACAAACAACCTGATGGCCTAGCAATGGGCAGCTGTCTTTCACTTTTTTTAGCAGATGTTTTTATGAATAATTTAGAAAATTTACATATAGTCACTCCGGGCAGCATTTAAGCACAATGCACCGCGCCTCGGTCAATGGAGCCATTTTCGCTGCTTTGATTGGTCTAGACTGAGCGCAGGTACGTTTTGCCACACTTGACTGAAACGCGGTGCAATATGCCATGTCCTCTTCAACGTGGGATTTCCAGGATCCTGATTGGTCATGCCTCGAGCGTAGGTACATTTTGGCAACAACGACTCAAACGAGGTGCATATTGTTTGTGTCACAGTGTCCTTTGCCATACGCTAGTACATGGTACAGTGCCATCAAATTAGCTTGTCCACATTTTAAATGGGTGTAACTTTGTTATTTTCTATTCTTTCGGAATGAATCAAAAATCATTTTGTAGGATTACCTGCCAAGTTTTTATTGCCATGTACCGCATTGTGATATACAGGGTTTTTAAAAAGTTATTCACCCAAATTATTTTTTTTGTAATGGAACACCATGTATATTATTGCATTTTCAGATTCTTTGCAATATTTAAAAAAATATTGATATAGCTCACTATATGTCTATTGTCAATCGTTTTCGAATTATTTAATTTCGAAACATATTTTCCACGTAAATTGAAATGCAGCTTTTGTGCTGTTCTCAGGTGTTATGCAACTTTTTAACAACAACAAGATTTAGAAAGAAATCGTAGCAATATTTATTAATTCTAGAAACATAAGTATTAACAAAAAACAAGGATTATTGTAATAATTATAAAAACTGCTCAACATGGCCGCCATTTCTTTGCAGACATTTCTCATAAACTTTTATTGCGTGGTTTAATGCATTAATAACAGTTTCTGGCCTTTCTTTCAGCTCTTGAATAGCATTCGAAATTCTGCGTTTCAGTTCTTCAGAGTTGGCACATGGGAATTTGTGAACTTTGTTTTTTATGTGACCCCCAAAAGAAGTAGTCCATAATGGTGAAATCTGGGCTGTTCGGGGCCCAAGACATGATACCACCGCTACCTATCCATTCCCGATATTCGTCGTTGAGATAATCTCTCACTCTTCGTACACAATGTGGGGGTGCCCCATCTTGTTGCCAAATAATTCCGTTTGCCACATTTAATAGCAGCTCATCAATGGCATCCAATATTTCATGCTCTAGAAGCCTTAAGTAAGCATCTCCAGTTAACTTGTCGTTTATAAATATAGGGCCTAGAATATATATATATTTTTTTTTATGGCAGTTGCACACACACTAAAGGGAGATCCTATGGCGCTCGACGAGCGGTGTGTGTGCGAAGATGTTGATTGACACGGTTCTTGAATATTTGTAGGTTGTAATTAGTGGGAAACAGATGTCCTGGAAGTGAGTTCCACAGTGATGCAGTGCGCCAGACAAAGGAATTCTGGTAAAGCGATGTTCTAGGTGTTTCTAGTTGTACGACGAACTGGTGCGCTCCTGCCGTCTGTCGGGACTGTCTGACAGGAGTTGCCAGGGGCGGGATTATGCGGGCCAAATCCTGGGAACATCTGCCGTGAAAGTATCTGTAAAACAGAGACATCTCGGCCACATGTCTGCGATGTTCCAGACTATCCAGATTCCGGGTCAACTCCGGATCGCCGACGAGACGCACAGCCCTCTTCTGAATGGAATCCAGCAGCTTTAGGGTATGCTTTGGTGCGGCACCCCAGATATGTGAGCAATATTCTAAGCACGGTCTTATTTGCGCTTTGTACAGCAAGAGCAACTGCTGCGGTGTATAGAGTTTTTTGTTGCGAAATAGCGCACCAAGCTTCTGGGAGGCTGATTTTGCGATGTTAGCAACATGGTCATGCCATGACATATTGCTGTTGACCGAGACACCCAGCAGCCCGATTGACGAGGATGAAGGAATGGTCGATCCTGCCATAATGATGTCAGGGC
>MU185406.1:0-13469 GCA_016904865.1 Pissodes strobi | reverse complement strand
TTGGCTGTAGTCGCCGTGATGCCACGTTCGTCCGTCAAAGGTGGGAGAGACGTTTTTGTAAAGTTGTTACTTACTGCCTTTGCTACCGACCAGAAATTCCTGGAACCACTGGGGCATTGCAAAAGTTTATTCCTGATCCTTTGATTGTGTTTGTCCTTAGTTTCGTCGATCACACGCTTGCACTCGTTTCTCGCTTCGATAAAATAATTGCGATTTTCAGCGGTCTGATTTTGCTGCCAGTACTTATAGGCTTGCTGTTTCCTTCCTACAGCTCTTTCGCATCTTTTGTCGAACCAGGGCTTTCCTTTTGATGGTAACTTGATGGAATTTGGGATGTATGCTTCCATTCCTGAGGAGATTACTTGCATGATCTCCTCGCAGCAGTCTGACGGGTCGTCAGTGGCAAAGCATATGTATCAATTATCCCACACCATACGTTAACGGTTTCATATCCTTGACTTTTTATTTCATGTGTAACATAGGGGTTTTCTACAGACCAGTAACGAGTATTTTGTCTGTTACATCCCTTCCTGGTTGAAAAAGAGCTTTCATCCGTCCACAAAATTTTATTTAAAAAAATGTGATCCTGATGGTACCGATTAAGAAACATTTCGCAAAACTCTCGTCACTTTCGCCGATGGCCATCGGTTAGTTTCTGGACATTGCGATATTTATATGCCTTATATTTGTGTTTCTTTAAAATCGTATGAATGGATCTAAAACTGATGCTAGTTTCCTCAACACAAGCACTGATAGAGGTTGTCGGGTTTGCTTGAACATATCCTAATACATTAATTTCATTGTCTTCATTTATTATCCGGGAAGTTCTATGCACATTTTTAAAATTTAATATATGCCCTCTTTCAGCTAGTTTTTCATTCAGTCTTGAGAACATCCGTTTAGAGGGAACCGCTCGTCCTGGAATACGCCTGACATATTCCCTACGTGCAGCGGTTGCACTTTTATTTCTCATTAAAAATATTCGAAGCATATCAGCCTTAACCTCAGTTCTATACCTGCGAAATGCCATAATGGTAATGAAGGAAATAATACATAAAACGAAAATACTGGAAACTTGACACCGCTTTGTGACTTGACAGAAGAAAATATTGACGGATTATATTATTGTTGTAACCTGTTGTGTTTGTAACACCTGAGAACAGCTCTACTAGAGCTGCATTTCAATTTACGTGGAATAGTTATTTGTTTTACTAGGCAGCAAATTAGTAGATTGACTGCCGCGGCTGATAGTTCATAGCCGAGCGTAGCGAGGCTAGGAATTCACCTAAGGCAGTCAATCTACTTTGCTGCCGAGTTGAACATATAATTTTTTCTCCGATTGTTTATAATGATATATGTATATTGTATATTTGCAAATTATTACAATTCCCACAATCTTTTTATTTTTCCTGTAGTGATAAATTAAAACAAAATTTGATATAAATCGCAATTGTTGGAACGGTTGGTTGCTATGGAAATGTATATGTCCATAATAATTATAGTTTGACAACTTATGTCAAACGTTTTATTCCCATCGAGACTAATCATTTTGCTGCCTAGGCAGGAAAGTACTTACTTTGCTGCCAAGGCTGGAAAAGTAATACTTTGCTGATTGATATGTGTCTGCAAAATTAATATTTGCTGTCAATCGGAGCAAAAATAATTTTCCAAATTAAATAATTCGAAAACGACTGACAATAGACATATAATATTGCAAAGAATCTGAAAATGCAATAATATACATGGTGTTCCATTATAAAAAAAGTAAGTTGGGTGAATAACTTTTTTAAAACCCTGTATAGCACAATGTGATAGATGACAATAAAAACTTGGCAGGTAGTCCTACAAAATGATTTTTGATTCATGCCGAAAGAATAAAAAATTACAAAGTTACACCCATTTAAAATGTGGACAAGCTTATTTGATGGCACTGTACATGCTGTGCTTTTGTTTAGCTTTTTATTTAATATTGCTGAATTATGTCAATAGTTTTATCGTATCCTTTGCCAGATATATTTAGATATCAAATTAATAATGTAAACAATAAAATCGTTACGCTTTATGCTGATAAATTCCATCGAAGAGTGCGATAGGTGGATAAATGAATTCTCAAACATAACCTCGACAAAGTGGATAATACGACGTACTAAGCCAGCGTCGACTCGTATTGCGTGCAGGTAAACATTTACAATAATTTAATAAAATAATATTGTTGTATTAGTTCGCCACTATATTTATTTTTTTTGCATAATGCATAGTTTGTAATAGTGCAAGATCCGGTATTAGAAATATATACCCTCATCTGTTATTTGACGATGACAAAGATTATATTATGTTAGATAATATATAGATTGATAAATCGCAGATGGGTTGCCTAGCTAAATCTGGGGCCAATGCCGTTATACAGGGTGAACCAAATTCGCTTCTCATCACTATTGGGATCTCGTAAACGGTAAAAGCTACAGCAAAGTCTTTGCTTCTTGGACTGCGATGATCAGGGGGCCAATGCCCTTTTGAAGAAGTTAAATAATATTCACCCGAATATCAAGTTTACAATCGAACTTGAGGTTAATAAAAAACTTTTTCTACGAGCGTGTGAAAAGTGGCATTTTTCACACCCATTTCGGTGTGAAAATGTCACTTTAACGCACTAGTGTGAAAAGTGATTTACTTTTCGCACTAGTGTGAAAAATAATTTACTTTTCGCATTAGTGTGAAAAGTAATTCTGAAAAGATTTACATATTTCGAAAAGTCTTTTTTGAGCAACTAAAAAATGACAAAAACTGAATATAAATAATTTTATTAGAACTTTACAAACACAATAATATAACATATTATGATATATAAGATATCATGGCTTAAAAAAGTTTACCACGCAATTTGTACAGTTAGTTAAATTAATCTCCGACGGAAATTGTTGGTAGGACACTGAACTTCCGATCGAAGTATTCATAGTCAAAACATCTTCATTAGGCTGTGTACAGGTAACCTCTTTTTCTCCTAGTATCTTAAAGGCTGTTTTTCGTTTATTCTCCACGGAGTTTTCCACATATCCCTCGGCTACAGTGGCCGACTTCCAACCCCCATGACGTTTGAGAGTCAAAATATCTGCTCCTGAGTCTGCTAAGAGCGAAGCAGATGATCGCCGAAAGCAATGTCATGTATAGCTAGACGGGTCAGGCAATCCAAAGAAAGTAGCTATGTTTTTCGGCATAGCTCCAAAAGGATTTATGCCTATGGGCAGTTTTATGGGCACGCCTTTTCTATATTGGAAAAAAAAATCGATTTTTGGTAATGCCTACAGAACGCAGACGCTCATACTTTCGAACAATCTCCACTAAATTAATTTCTTCAATTGAACCACCACTAATAACAAGTTCTCGACAGGTTTTCGTTTTAGTATCAGGTATTTTAATTAAGTAAATGTCACCTTTGTCTGTGACGTGTTCAATAGTCATCCGACACAGCTCGTCTCTCCTACACCCCACTGCGATTCCAATGATTAGTGTGACTTTCATGAGCAAATCGTCATCGTTGGTCCTTGTTAAAAATTTTTTGAATTACATACGGTTTGTCAACTTTACTGACATAAAAAAAACAATTTGAAATAAATAACATAGGATCACCATGATGATCTAATTGTTATGATAATCAAAACGACAAATTCAGGTAAATATACAGAAGTAATTTTAAAAAAGCCAATGTTCATTATGCTCATAGATAAAATCTTGTAAGACATACGTGTGAAAAGTACGTTTAAGGCACTCGTATGAATTGCGAAACTCGCTTCGCTCGTTCCGCAAATTTTCATACTCATGCCTTAAACGACTACTTTTCACACTTATATCATAAATAGCTATAATTTTCTGGACATCACTGTTCGCAGAACCTTAGACGGTCTTGATTTTTCAATTTATAAGAAACCCACCCAAACTGATCACACTATTTCTTATCTATTCCACCAACCGTGGCAACACAAAATGGCAGCCTTTTATTGCTACGTCAATAGGCTACTTAATATACCTCTGTGTACAGTCGAATATAATAAAGAAGTCAATATAATTAAACAGATCGCTTTTAATAACCATTTTGATCCCAGTCTTGTGGATAAGTTAATTACTAAAACAAAAATCAAGAAACTTAGAAAAGAACTCTCACAGTCTTTTAGACAATTTATCTTGTAACGGAATATAAGTTATATCAATCTATTCCGCTCCACTAAAGTCTATCTATTTATCAATGGTTTTTAATGTTCAGTATATTGACCGGCAGTGACACCTATCTGTGAATGGATATATTTCGCACAATTAACTATTTAAGGAGAACCGGTACGCAGATTTATATCCATAATTCGCGAATTCGTGTAATTACAGATTTATTTGTTGAGTGAATGCCATCTGTTCGGAAACGGGCTTATCTCGTATAGTTGGTAATTGAAGGACGTAGTGCGTTGTTCAATACCTGTAGTTTTAGCATGTAATCTACAATAGATTGCTACATTTAGCGTATGTTGAGTGTTTCCTTAGTTTGACGCCGTGTTTCCGATAGCGGTTGTCACATGGTTTAAACTGCCCAATGAGAGCATTGAAAATCGAAATAGGTAGAACGTACAAAATTTTGAAACGAAGGTGTGTCATCTTGGTGAGAGCGTTTGACGCGGTAAGTGTTATTAATTTTCTGATCTCAAAATATTTTATTCATCCTGCATATTTTTCAATAATCTTTTCATTTTTCAAATATATAAGTAATAATTGTTTCCAATTCACTTAATTATATTTGGCCAAAGCGAGAATTTAGCATTTTTATATTGCACTTTCGAGTGATTGACGATTTCAACAATCTTAATTTTTTATGGTGGCCTTTAGGTTTGAATACCGAATTTTTGGTGGATAATTGCGTATCTTATTGGTCAAATTCGTGTAATTTGATAATTGTTTAATCCAAATATATAGAGAACGTAATTATTTCATCGTTTAGTGGTCATACCTATGATTTTACATATTTTCATTTAAATTAAACAGTATTACTTGGGAGATTCTCGGAGCGAATTTTATGTGTTCATGTAAAAGGTAGTTAATTGAATTTGAGTAGAATTTCGCTGGATTTTCCTTTGTAGTATTGTTGATCATAGTTTTTTTTTCAGGCTTATTTCATTAATATTTCAATTTATTTGTAACATCAAGCGAAGCATATAATTATTAGCACTTACCGTGTCACGTTTTATCAATGATGTACCGACATTAATTTACATATATGAGAAGTTTATGTACACGTGTGTAAATTTACCTGGTTTTTTTTTCTTTATCGTTTAACTAAGTTCCTATCTTAAGGCGAGATAGTGATTATCTTATCTTTATCTTTGATTAATTGAGACGTAATTTACGTTCAATTATTGCTTATGTGCCAAGAGCCATACTTATAGATTAAGTAATAGAAATTACGTATCTGGAGTCATAAGACTCGTTTAAAGAGAGGTTGTACCTCGTTTTTTTTTTCATTTTTTTGAATTATCGTTGATGTGCCAAGGGCCATATAAAAATAATAGAAATTACTTATTTTGAGTTATCATAAGACTCATTTATAGAGAGGCTATACCTCGATTTTCTTATTTATCATAAAAATCTAGTTATCTTCTATTGGAAGTTGTCGGTTAATACCTCCTGTATGATAGTTCAACTGAGGTACACAGGATACTTCCCTGAATAATTAGTTAATAAGCAGTATAAGTTTGTCTAAGACCTTTGTATTTTTTTTATGTAACGATCAATTCGAGACGAAGACGCCAACTACAGCTTTGCCGTGCAAACAAGTAGGAGTCCCCACTAGGATTACCTGTAAGACCTGGATACGCCTATAGTGAGAGCGGTTCCAGTGGAGATCCTAACCGATCGCATGGTTACAAAGAGCTGAACGAAGTTATCGCATGATTACAGATAACTGAATGAAGATAAATAGTATTTATCAGAAGAAAGATCGTTTGCTTAGACCAACTATTTGTTATAATTAAATTTTTTAATCGTTTACATTGATTCTCATTTACATTGCTAGTTAATTTATTCCAATCCAAAACTTCATAAGTTGTATTTACATCTGGTTATATAGATTTTAATATTTTTTTTAACCTCATCATCTTGTAAATTAGTTGTTAAATTAATATATATTGTTTTTAGAAATATTTATTGTAGGATCGATCGAGTTCTTTATGACGCGAATTCTTTTTTTAAGGTTCTTATCTTTATGATTCTTGATATCTTAATATTTATTTTTTAATTACATTGTTTCAAGGAGCTTTGGTGCCAACAATATCATAAAAAAAATATAGTTAGTGAAAGAGACAACTCACACCCTCAAATAAACTAAATAAATTAACTTTCGGTCTATCCTTACAAATTGGCGACTGAGCTAGTAAAACAAACCATTACAAAGTGGCGCTTAACTAATTAATTAAAATAATTAAATAATTATCATTACAATCTAAAAAATACTTTTTTCTACAGCCGCGCGCAAAATAACTAATTACTAAATCGCAAAATCGACGAATGCCGCGGATCCTTATTTTGCGCTCTAGCGTGAACATGGAAAATAAAATTCTCACTTTTCCGTCAAGTATGCTATGAATAGCCATGGCAATCGAAAATAAATAAATGACAGTCGTGCGTTTATTACAGTTGACAATCATTTGCAAATTTCAGAATAAGTATAAAGAAAAATGTACATTTAATTTTAAAAAATGGGGCTGTAGAAAAAGTTCTGCGTGTTTTTCGAGTGCAAAGAAAGATTGTCGTTTTCGAAACATTACTGCGGTCCGCTACGCGTCGCGCAGTAACACTCTTTCTCAAGCGGCAATCCGTTACTTTGCGTTCTAAATACACAAATATCTATTCCATTCCTTTTTTAATACACAAACCAATCACAAAATTTCAAAAACCATTCGCCATTATGTCAGTAATTATTTTGTGTCCTACAAAAATAATAATAAATTACAAACTTTTTAAATAATACGAAGGATAAATTGACACTCTCTCAAAGAGTGAAATTTATAAGCTGTCATGCAATTCTTGCGATAGAACCTACATAGGTAGAACTTGTAGCACCTCTCAGAGTTCGCATCAGTGAACATTTAAATAGGAATAACTCTGCTTTTGGAGAACATTTGCGTAATCATAACCTCAGTTTCAGCCCTCACTCTAACGCAAAAATCCTTCATAACGTCTCATCAAAAAACTTCAACAGGCTGGATTTTCTGGAAGATATCGAGATCAACAACGAGCTGCATATAAACAACCATTGCCTCAACACTCAAGTCAATCTCAACAGATCTTACATACCATTACACATGCTGTCTCTGTCTACAAATATTAACAAATTTCACTTAATTAAGTACTTTCATTCTTTTAAAAAACTTTTTTAACAACTATCTAATAAGGGATTTTGATTTAATTTTATTGAGTTGAGTTAGCCCGGGCTAATCTCTTCTCTTAATTAGTTAAGCTATTTCTTCTTCTTTTCTTTTTTCAATTCTTCGAGTTTAGTTAACTCAGGTTAATCTCTTCTCTTAATTAGTTATATACTTTGATGTGACCGTTGTTGTTTGATGTTGTTTGTTCCTCTTCGTGGATATGTCTTGTTGTTCCACTGACAAGTGAGTGAAAAAACTTCCACCATTTTCTTTTCATTTCGCTTATAAGAAAAAATCACAAAAATCATCATTCTTGATTTACATTTTAAATTAACATCTGTTATATACTAACAAATTCAGAATCTTAACATAACAATGTCAATTGCATTTTTTTCATTTCTTCACCTAAAATTCTACAGTATTTACTGTTATCCACTAATGGGTGGTTCATTTACTCACTTTCCAGGTAACAGGTAACACTGAGGATGGCTCAGGCCGAAAACGCTCTGTTACGCTAATTTGGATTTAAAATTTTACGCATGGAACACAAAGGGTGTTTCATTTAGTATATTTCGTACATGCACACAGCCTTCACTCTTCATTTATAAACAGGTATTGGGATCATGATACATGAGTTTCCTTGGTTGCAGATAGTTTTTCTAGGAATCGTTTCTTTTAAATTACGCTTGCAACTGTGTTGCTGATGATAATGCGGTTTGAGAACAAAACATATTCTAGAGAGGTCATGAAAGGTAAGACCTCTTTCTTCAAACCTTAATTGCAGGAGCAATTCTACAGCTTAGCGAGACTCTAGACACTACCTTGTACGTGACAACCTTAACCCTATTTTGTCGTATTCGTTTTGTTTTACGCTTCGCATGATGATGCAATAATTTGTAATCTCAATTTGTTTTTACTGTTATTAATACTTTCATTAAAAGTAATTAGTTTAACGATTGCTGTTTTATTGGTGATGTTGCTGGCATACAAGCAGCTTACTGGCACACGCTGAGATACTGAGAGGGACTTAATTGTCTACAGTTCAAAGAGGGTGTACACAGAATAAAATGATCTATCAAGCAATGTTTTTTGATTCATGAACAAATGATACCGTTAATAATATTACTGAATTCTACTAACATTGACTACTGGATATTACCGTTACGAAAGCTCTAATATTAAATTAAAACTGCTTACCAACTGAGCCAAAAAAGCTAAGCCGTTGACTGCGATAGCGCCAATTTTTGTTGCATCAAATCCTAGTATTTTAAGAAATCCTGTAAATATTTGATTAGCAGTTGAAAGCCTTAGACTGTTGGTACTTGTCAAATTTTTAAATGCATCGCTAACCAGTTTTGTAACCCCATTGACATGATCTATCTGCAATAAAGCTTCTGTGAGTTTTACTCCACTCCTAAATGTGTCAAACATTTTCGAACCACTTTTAGTGACAGAATAGGCCAAATACCAGTTACTAGCTAGTAGTATGAAGAAAAATGCTTTAAACATGATATATTATTATTATATAAGCTAAAACGAGAAAACTTCTAAATGAAGAACGGAGTAATGTTAATAACCTAGCAATGCACGTTTTTTAGCGCAAAAGCCGAGTCCGAAAGACATATTTCTTGGTTCACTGATCGGAAAAAGTAAATAAAACGGCAACTAAGAGAGGCCAATTATCTATTTTAATAGCCTAGCGGGAAACACAAGATTTTCGGCTGATCCGCACCAACAGCACTGATATGGTTATTGTATGCATGCATATAGGTTGTCCATCTTAAAATCGGCACTCAATTATTCATCTGGAATAAGTCAGTGGATGAAACTTAACAAGAATTTGTTAAGTAGCTTAATTATTTTATAGTTTTAAAAATTACGAAAGTACGTAAAATTTGGAAATGCTATACCACTCTGAAACGCATACCGGAATTTTTAAAAACCTGAAAGATTATGCTGGCGAAAATAAAAAAATATACACGGTGGGCCAAAAAAAAATGTCCACCTTTTATTTCTGTTGATAAGTTCCTTATTTGTTGTTATATTTTTCTCAAATTTTCAGGAGATGTACAGTATTCTAGGAGCTTTAAAATTATCAAGTCGAAAGTGTTGCTGCTAATAACACTTTTAATACAGGGAGTTTTAAAAATATGCGCAACTTCGGATGCATCGCAAAGAAATTAAAAATCCTGGGGAAAAAATAAGTATGCTTATTTGAAAGCCTAACATTTCGTGAATATAACATTTTTTAATTTTTAAAAATATCTGTCTTTTTACCCCTATTATCGTTATTTTTCTAAAACCATGTCATCCGGCTCAAATTCATCTTTTAGAAAAATTAAGCTATGGAAACAGCAAAGGTGAATCAGTTCTGACAGGTATAATTAATTATTTGTCAAAAAAGTCTTTTATTGCGACGTTGATGTTTATTAAAGTGTCAAGTGTGTTAATGATGTTTTCGGAAAACGATAAAATAATAATTAAAGCGGTATTTGAAGAAAAACAAATTGGAGCAAAGAAAATTGTTAAAGAATTTCCCAACAAAAACTGGTGGTTAAGGACTGTGTCACGGTTATTGCAAAAAAATAGACAAAATAATGAAAATTATGAGAGAAGGCCAGGTAGCGGACAGCCAAAAACTGCGAGAGTGGAAAGGAATATTGAAATTGTAAAGTAAAGTTTATTCATGCTTACAAAAAATTTTCTTACAATCGTCAAGAAAATGGTGCTCTCTAAAGATTACAAAACAAAATGCTTGATAAAATGTTACAACCAAATCACAAACATCTTACACATATACATACAAGTTTTATAAATATACTAAAAATACACATTTAAAACATAAAGTAAAAACTTAATTTAAAATATATTTTATGCTTAGGAGACCTAATACTTAAAATGTTATTATATCCTACTAGCTACATAAAACTATATTTATGTTTTCACAACTCTGCCCGCAAATACTCATCGAAGCTATGAAAAGCCCCATCAGCCAGCATTTTTTTACAGAGGAGGCAAAACGATTTCCGTTCAAAAGTTTAAGGTCATTTGGAAGTTTATTGAAAAAGCTTGGGGCATAATATGTAGGTGAGATACGGGATTTATTAAGTCTCGTGAATGGAATCTCTTGAAGACTTACTTGCCGTGTGTTATGAATATGAACTTCTGACCTTTGGGTATATTTATCTAGATTATTTCTTGCATATATTAGACACTCAAATATATAACGTGATGGTAGTGTAAGAAGATTGAGGCGCTTAAAAGAATCCCTGACACCATCCCTGAAACCCAGATCCTCGATAACCCTCAGAGCCCTTCTTTGCAACTTAAAGATTCTCCTACTCTGAGGTGCATGACCCCAAGTCAAAAGACCATAGTTGCAGGTCGACTATATTAATGCATGGTAAACCATTAGCAAAACATTTCTATTAACTGTTCTTTTTAAGTTTTTGAGGAGATAAATATGTTTTGACAGTTTACTTGCAACACAATCCACATGGCTATCAAAGATCAGATTAGGATCCAGAAAGATACCAAGGAACCTCACCACATCTGAACCATCAATATTACCACCCTCCACATTGCGCAATGAAAAAAGCATTTCTTCGGTTTTGTTCATCTTCAGGCTAAGTTTATTTGTACTGAACCATCTGCTTATATTTGACTTCACTTCAAACAGCTTCAGCTTTAACTCCTGTAAACTCTTATTCCTGTAAAGAGCTGTAGTGTCATCTGCAAACAGCAGCACTCTACAGTCAATTGACCTGCCGATATCATTGACATAAATAATGAATAGGAGTGGTCCTAAAATGGAGCCCTGCGGCACACCATGAGATATTTGGCATTCTTCAGATAAAGTTCCATCCAAAAAAGTTTTCTGCACTCTTCCAGTAAGATAGGTTTCAAGAAGTGACAAACTGACAGGAGTCAAGCCATAGTGTTTGAGCTTGCTAAGCTCTCATGGGATATGCAGTCAAAGGCCTTTGACAGGTCACAAAATATTGCCCCAATGTGGGAACCCATTTCAAAGCTTTCAACCACATATTCCATGAACTCCAAAATTGCCTTTGTAGTAGATTGTTTTTCTCTAAGCCCAAATTGAAAGCTATTAAGGATTTTATATTGTTCGAAATAGCTATAGAGTTGCTTTTTTAGAAGTAGCTCAAACACTTTTGATATGGTTGGAATTAAAGATATTGGACGGTAGTTATTTAAATCATTTCTACTTCCCTTTTTAAAAATTGGTATGACCTTTTGAATTTTAAAACCGCTTGAATAAACTCCCTCATTTATACAAAAATTTAGAAGCTTTGTTAGAGGATATATTAAATGTTCTTTCAGTTTTTTTAGAAGAGGAACTCTAGCATGTTTATTCTTTAACTTACTTATTGCATCTCTGACCTCTATGTATGTGACCTCTTTAAAAGAAAAACTCCCTGTAGGTACACATGACTGACTGGCCTGATCCAGAAAAAAGTCAGCTGTAACTGTGGCCAATGGTACACCCTTAAGAGTCTCCTCCGCTATGCCTGCAAAAAAAATGTTAAACTCAGATGAAGTGAAGCCCATGGGATCCTCGCTTTTCACGACTTTCCTCTGTTGGTTTACAATCTGCCCTTGTTCTGTTATCGGCTTCCTGTATATATTGAGAATTTGCCTGATTTTTTGCAAATATAATCTCATTCCTATATCTCTTTCTAAAGGCTCTTACCTGACCCCCAATTGCAGGATGTCCAGTATTTGCATATAAAGAATTCAAAAAATGTAAGGTTTCACGCATTTGCCTCAAATCATTGTTAAACCAGGAGACACGGCAGTTTTCCACCACATTTCTCCTCCTTACAGGGAAAGATGCATCTATGGCATTTACTAACAAAGTCATAAAAAATGATGCCTTATCATTCACCGAAAGAGAAACATATTCTGAATACCCCCATATGTCATGGGTTTATGAAAAATTGGCTTTGTCTGGATAGTATGTTATATCATAGGGATTTCAATTTCAACTTGAACAGCTTTGTGATCTGATAAAACAGCATCAAGGATAGTTGTTGACAAAATTAAAGAATCCTCAAAATTAACAAAGATATTATTAATGCAATTTAACTGCCTTGTATTTTTAAAAATATGTTGTGAAAACCGATAAGAATTTAAAATATCAAGGAAGCATGTAGTCATGCCTGTCATGTTATTAAAATTTATATTAAAATCTCCTGTTATACATATAAAAGTATTATTATTATTAGTTAAAATTTCAAGAAAACTAGTTACCACATTTATAAATACATTGAAGTCACCTCCTGGCGGGCGATACATGGCTATTACAATCAGGCATATGCTCTTCACTTGGATGGCAGCAATCTCGCAACTCATTTCCACTGAGAGTTCGACCAAGTCCCTTCTTTCCACTGCATCGTTAGAAGTTTTGGTTAGGATCAATGCACCTCCATGTTGATGTGTTTTCCTGTATAACTTGATATATGCTTATACCCCTCAATGTGAAATGAAGCAAGTTCACTTTCACTAAGAAAATGCTCCGTGAGACAAACAAAATCAACTTTTCCTTGGCTGTCCAATAGGAACATTTCCAATTCCTCAATCTTGTTTCGAATGGAACACACATTTTGATGAAGTATTGTTACAGGCGTGGTTAAAGGACTCTTTACCGAGAGTGATGCGGGACCCCTCCCGGGTTGGAGGTACTCCTCTGCGGATGTAAAAAATTATTGATAACAATACCTGCTCCCCATAGGTCTGGTGACATAATAAGGGCCCTGTGTTCCACAGGCACTTCCAGCTTGAAAGAGCTCTTTCGATTTAGTTTCCATTTTTTCATATTTACACGTGACACTGGTAGAGTTGTTTAGGAAGTCAATGACCTTACCCTGGAATTGATTGCCTTTGGCTCCACAAATGATTGAATTTTGTTTGAATTGTTATAGAGCCACTTCGGCCCCGGCTCAAGGATGTAAACTGCACAAGTGCAAGTTTAGTGACCCTAATGAAATGTGTACCTAGTTTCGTCGATTCGGTGTCTAATCGGACACCGTTTTCAAGAAAAGCAAAAAA
>MU185405.1:44069-101028 GCA_016904865.1 Pissodes strobi | reverse complement strand
CTTATTTTAGTCATTTGAACCGGTTACGATACGTTATAATCAATTTTAATAGATTTGGTTAGTCTTGGTTAATCGTCGAATCAACTTTCGGGTAGTTTCACTTAGTCTCAACTTATTTTAGTCATTTGAACTGGTTCCGATACGTTCTAATCAATTTTAAAAGATTTGGTTAGTTTTGGTTAGTCGTCCAATCAACTTTCGGTTATTTTCACTTAGTCTCAATTTATTTTACTTATTAGAGTGGATTCCGATTCGTTATAATCAGTTGTGCATAAACCGTGTCGTGTCACTAAAATTTTCCGTGTCGTGATGCGACCTTGAAAACCCACTGTCAAGAAACCAAAGTATTCATCTGAACCGGCTCCGATACGTTATAGTCAAATATAATGTTTCTGGTTAGTTTTCGTTAGTCGTCAAAATTCGGTTCGTTTTGGTTAGTTTTAACTTACTTTAATTTATGTAACCTTCGATACATTTTAGCCCGTTTTGGTGTTTTTGGTTACTTTTGATTAGTTTTGGTTAGTCATTTAATCAACTTTCCGATATGTCATAACCAATTTTAATGTTTTTGGTTAATTTTGGTTAGTCGCCAAAATTCGGTTAATTTGGGTTATTTTTAACTTACTATAATATTTTTAATCTGTTTCGATACGTTACTAAATATGGATATTTAGTGCTTTTGGTTAGTTTAGGTTAGATTGGGTTACGTTGGGTTTGACGGTCGTCGTGGGTAGTCGTTCAATCAATATTCTGTTCATTTCAGTTAGTTTTAATTTTAGTCATTTCAATCGGCGCCGATACGTTATAATCAAATTTAATGTTTTTGGGTAGTTTTGGTTAGTCGCCAAAATTCGGTTCGTTTTGGTTAGTTTTAGCCTTTTTGGAGCTTTTGGTTACTTTCGGTGAGTCGTTAAATCAACTTTCGGTTAGTTTCAGTTAGTTCCAATTTATTTTAGTAATTTGAACCGGATCCGATAGGTTATAACCAATTTTAATTTTTGTGGTTAATTTTGGTTATTCGCCAAATTTCGGTTACTTTGAGTTAGTTTTAACTTACTTTTATTTTTTTAATTGGTTTCGATTCCTTTTAACCCTTTTTGTGCTTTTGGTTACTTTTAGTTAGTTTGGGTTAGTCGTTCAATCAACTTTCGGTTAGTTTCAGTTAGCTTTAATTTATTTTTGTCATTTGAACCGATTCCGTCCTCAGAAACAGACTAACACGATCTCTCACGTGATGTGCCAAATGTAGCATGCACTTTTTCGTGATTTGATACCCCATAATAGGAAAACAAAAACATTTCCAATGTTAAAATATCCCGTTTCAAGCTAATACTACCCTAAACTTTCAAATTTTACTAAAAATGCATGCATTGAATAACCCGGTTGACCTTGACTAACTAAAACTAACCTCAACTACTTAAAAATACCAATAATATTCCATTCGAAATATTTTCCGATCGAAAAATTTTCCTTTCTCTACGAACGATTTTCTGTTAATTGATTTAAACCAGTTTTTCAGCAACACGATCCCACGTAGCCAAGCATTAATATATTTTATCTCTTTCTTTATGGACAAATTGGTATTTTAGATTACAGTGTTTTGTGCAGTTAGACCTATTTTATGTTATTTGTTTGATATAAATAATATTGTTACATACTACAAACATTTAAACTACTAACTAATTATCACCCATTCCTAAGTTTAAACTTGAACTTGAAAAATATTATGTAAACATTCAACATAAATTATAAACAATGTGAGCGAACAGCGCATGCAATTATGAACCTTAAAGTTACAATGGTCAGCAGCTTTTATGATATAAATAGTCACGCCAATGTTTACAGAATTAAAAATATAAGTTGGTACACTAAGCGCCAATTTAATGAAATCGTCATATCAAAGGGGAGCCGAGGATGCAACGCGACGGTAAAAAATGTAGGGGGTATTGAGGCAATAAGAGCCGAGTTTGACGCGATTTACTTTGGTCACAGCGCTATTGGGAACATAGAGTAAAATTTCCCGCTTAATAAGTAATAAATGGAGGAATTTAAATAATGAAATATGTTTTCATTAAAATTTTGAAAAATATATTTTGTGAAGTCACAAAAAAGATGAAAAAGTAAAGGCCTTATTCAGCATATTTTAAAAAAATTACGGTAAATACGATTGCATATTTAAATAAAATTTGTAAAATATATTATTTTTTACTTCAAGAATGAAATTTAATACCCTGTGCAAAATTCTCTATATTAATTTATTTTGGGGATGAACTACATCATAGTTTTGCAAAACTATAAATTATTTTGGAAAAAGGTTTGCAAAACTAATTGTCTACATTTTAGCTATTTCTATATTTCGTTAATTTTACCACAATAACTAATTAGCACAAAATTTAAAGTAATAGACTTTTAGATAAACCTATATTTGCACCCATCTTACATTATTTTGCAAATAGTGATGCACGGTCCGAATATTACCATCAGAAGTTACGGTAATAGTACGTAATATTCCGCAATATTACCATTCCCCTTGAGTAACATTCCTTTGTTACCGTAATATTCCCTAAAAGTTTCGGTTTAATGTTACGTACTCGGTTACGTAAAATTGCT
The DNA here is from genome assembly GCA_016904865.1 of Pissodes strobi. Classification (NCBI taxonomy): domain Eukaryota; kingdom Metazoa; phylum Arthropoda; class Insecta; order Coleoptera; family Curculionidae; genus Pissodes; species Pissodes strobi. The sequence continues at coordinate 98,418 of MU185405.1, read as the reverse complement.
TGTTGCGACCCACTAAAACACGTGTAGCGATAGCGCGCTGGTCCACATGACATGCAATACGCAAGGTTTCTTTTAAGTTTTTCTTTTTTGATTTTATTTTGTTATATACGCAAGTGGCGCAAGTTGGTGCTCCCTTTTTTTATATTTTTACTATTTGTTTTTTCAAATATTTTTTTAAGGTTGTTTGCTATGAGTTTCCGGTTCATTGCACAGCAAAACATTTTGTTATTTTCTTTTTTAATAAACTTGTACAGGGTTGTTCGAATTATGGCAAAATTGAGCATTTAGGTGCCTGACAATATGCCGTGAAGAAAGTCTTTAAATTGTGAGTATTTTCGGAGATATCCGGAAAAACCAAAGTTTTGTCAAATCCGACGTTTCGTTCTCAAGGAGTCATCAACAACTTTATTTTTTTAAATACGAACTTTACTTTTTTTATATCGTTTTTCAGTTGATATTGGCGTTCTTAATATGAACATGTGTTTTTAACTTTTTTTTTATTTATTTTATTTTTTTTTATTTTCTTTTAGTTACTTATTTTGCTTTGGCGTAAGTTTTTGTGGAAAATTGGAACCTTTATTTTCAATAAAAATAAGAAATAGTAAAATTAAATAAACAGGTTCGTTTATTTAATTTTTTTACCCAAAACTAAAATAAATAATTTAAAAAATAATAATAAAAAAAGAATAAAGAAAAATAAAAACACATTCATATTAATAACGCCAATGTCATCTGAAAAACGATAAAAAAAATTAAAATTCATATTTTAAAAAAGATAGTTGATGATGACCCCTTGAAGACGGAACGTCGGATTCTATGCTGGATGTCACCATTGGATAGAGCTGAAAAGTGGAAATGCAAAAGTGCAATTCAATTCGAAATCCGTTTTTAAAGAAGCTCAGGAAAAAATAAAACGATTTTTCAATATTTCGGTTTTTTCCGGATATCTCCGGAAATAATCTGAGTTTTAAAACTTTCTAAACGGCATATTGTTAGGTGTCTAAATGCGCAATTTTGCCCTAATTTGACAGACACTGTATCTTCTTACGGTTTTTGAGTTATCCATACATATACTAAAATTCGAGCCTCCCTGTACATAAATTTAACCGATTTGTCTTTTTTTTGTACTTAGGTTGAAAATTTGTATTAGACCGTGATGAAAGTTTTAAGTTCAATTATTTTGTATGCTATTAAACTTTTTGAAGCCATCTATTTAGGGCAGTTATCAGTTAATTTAGCGAAGCTCTATTCTTGCGGTGGATCTGCCCTTTCTCCTATGCATATTTTAAAAAGAGAGCTTTTTCGACGCTGTTTAGCAATATTACCGAAAATTACGTAATATTACGTAATATTACCAATATTCTTACCAAAAAATAAATTACCAGTAATTTTGCATCGCTATTTGCAAATGCACAAAATATGATTAAAAGTTACCTTTTTTAGTTGGTAACACGGTTGACGGAACAGCATATGAATGTATACAGCTCCTAGAAGAATTTGCAAAACTGTTTTCATTAAAATGCAAACCACACATTCTAATACGGCTATGACATTACATTGGTGTATCATTCGCATATTTGTGGGATCCTATGAATTCTAAGGCAGTTTTCCAGGCTCGACACCTGCAAGTTTTTTTTTTATTACTAAATTTTGTACTCACTATAAATCGATATTAATATTGAACATTGATGGGAAGTAGGACAAATTTAACTTGTAAGATTTGAACAAACATACAAGTGAAGTTAAATAAAAGCTTATAATAAACTAATACATACCTACCCTTTTGGGCACCTAAAGAGCGATAGATTGTCTGCCATTCATCTTTCACAATGAACTACTGAACAAATATTTCGATTTTCGACTAGGCATTTTACTCAGAAATCCACCAAAAACAAACCGCTATTTTTGAAATCTCACCCTATACGCCGGACCGTAAACAAATTTAAAATAAACTTAAATCACCTAGCTCTCCACTGTAGACTGGCACCAGTCTACCGGGCAGGCGGGGAGTGGCGGAGTGGAATTTGACGATGGCGCGGAGTGAATCAACTTATATTTTTAATTCTGTAAACTTTGGTTACGCGGACAATCAGTCCGATAGGCTTTTGTCTCACTTATTCCGCACGTGGATTGCTGCAGTCCACAGGGACGTATCTTAACACTTCTACCAATATACTAATCTTCAAACCCAACTCAAGAAGTGCAGTCCACAGAAACGTATTTCTTGGGGGATACCTGCCTAAAAACTACCAAAGTCGAATCTACCATACATCTGTCAAAATTCTAAGTTAACTGATTTTTTAAAGTTAAAGTTTAGTTACAGTCCCTTAAAGTGCCTAGTGAAATTAAGATAACCTAAGAACCTTAAATAATGATCTCATGAAATAAACAAACTTAACCATAAATTAGAACACAATACCGCTCGTTATTATAATACAGGGACTAAGACCTATAAACAATTCAAACCACACCACAACCGAAAGGACTTGCATGTTTTGGTAATCAAATATAGTGTAAACTCATTAAGCCTTTGACCAATAAACGTTGTTATTGTTTTACCGAAGTGCCTTCTTTATTATCTGTTCTCACATGACGTAGATCGATCCCTAATCTGAGCTATATAACCTGCACGCCTTCCCAGGCGTGGCGTCACGTATTACTAGTCGTGACAATATTTTAACATTGAAAATGTCTCTGTTGTCCTAGTATAGGGCCTGAAATCGTGAAAAAGTGCATGCTACATTTGCCACGCATGACGTTATACGCGTGAGGGATCGTGTTAGTTTGTTTATTTAAACCTAAATTTGATTATAACGTATCGGAACTGGTTCAAATGACTAAAATAAATTGGAGCTAACTTAAACTAACCGAAAGTATATTGAACTACTAACCAAAACTAACTAGAAGCACCAAAACGGGCTTAAACGTATCAAAATAGATTAAAAATATTGAAGTAAGGTAAAACGAACTCAATAACCGAATATTGGTGACTAACCAAAATTAACCTTTCGATAAACAAACCAGGTATCTCACTAAAGGTAACCTGACATATATAATTCCAGTTGATACAGTGAGCATTCGGTCATATGAATCTTCAGGTTCTTCTCTAAATATTGATTGTCGGTTGTGTAATGTAGTCAGTGTGGACTCTCCGGCGGCTCCTTCTGCAGTTCAGGATGTCGTCGATGGTAACGTAGAGATTAACGGTGACGTCTTTTTTCGTGAATAAAAATAAAAATAAATATAAACCATTCCTTATTTGTCACCAAAATATTCAGTGCTTAGGAAATAAGTTTTTAGATTTAGAGGTATCATTGGAAAACATTGACTGTAGTTTTCTATTACTATCGGAGTACTGGCAAAATAGTGATCAGCAGTGATAGTTTCATAATTATACAATATGCTGTTCCTTTTGCAGGGCTAATTTAAGAAATGGGGGAGTTGCAATATATAGAAGAGACGATTGTTTGTTTAACTTTTCTGTTATTGATGTAAATGATCTTTGCCTGGAGGGCATCTGTGAATATGCGTGTATTAGATTGTCTACTATTAAAGTATATCTTGTAGTTGTTTATAGACCCCCTTCAGGATGTATTAATGTGTTTTTAGCTAATTCTCATGCCTTGCTGACCAGAATTTTTGAGAATCATTTTAGTATTTTTCTAGGTGGAGATTTTAACATAGACTTTTCCAAACCTTCTTCTAATTTAACGTTTTTTACGGATTTATTGCAATGTTTTAACGTCTTAATTGTTAATGAGGTGACACCAACTAGGGTGACCCATACCAGTAGGACATGCATAGACAACTTTCTATGTACTGTTGATTTAAATTGTGATATGACTGTTGTGAATTTGGGAGTTTCAGATCATTACGCGCAAATTTTAAGAATAAAATTAATCAATGAATCTGAGAAGTGTCTGAATAATATATGTACTTATAGAAGAAATTTTAACAGGAATAATATATCTCGTTTTGTGAATTCACTAAGAAGAGAGAGCTGGCAATGCGTTTATTCACTCTTCAACTGCAATGATGCATTTGAATCTTTTTTGGACACACTTTTTTATTATTTTGATATAACTTTTCCTAAACACCGGTATCCTATAGCCAAAAATAAAGTTCATAAATTTACCTTATCAGCAGATCTAAGAGAACTTAAGGAAAGAGTTAGTCTTTATGCAGAACTCGCTAGGCATGATAGAAAATACAGGGAGTTAAGTTTACAGCTGACTAGATTATATAGGGGTGAATTAAAGAGAGCACAAATTAGACATTATGATGAACGCCTTGCTACTTCTCAAAATAAATCCAAGACTATGTGGAAAACTATTAACCAACTTCAGAAAAAGCATACTGGTGACAGTATTGTTGAGGGGGTTAGAGATGGTGTTAGGCTTCCGGATGGCATAGCGGCCGATGAATTTAATGATCATTTTATTGGGTCAGGCCATTTGAATAAGACTGTGGATGTACATTTTCTTGAATCAAATATCCCTTTACAGGGTGTTACTATGTTTTTGCGTCCTCTGTGTGGCCCGGATGTCTGTAAACTCATAGATATGCTTAAGACTTCCAACGCCAGTGGATATGATGAAGTGTCCAACAATTTGTTAAAAAAATGCAAGACTGAATTATTTGAAGTACTTCCTTTTCTGATGAACTTGTCAATCGAATGTGGTACGTTTCCTGATAAGTTGAAATTAGCTACTGTAGTGCCACTATAGAAGAATAAGGGAGACTCTAATGATTGTACAAATTATCGACCTATTAGTCTTCTAACTAGCATCTCTAAAATATTTGAACTCAACATGAAAGAACAATTATCACATTTTTTGAACGTTAATAATATACTCTACAGGCTCAACATGGTTTTACAAAAAATAAGAGTACAGAAACAGCGCTCTGCTTTTTTAATAAGAAGATTATCGATGCATTGGATAGTAGACTGGCAGTTATAGGTCTTTTTATCGATTTTTCTCGCGCCTTCGATTTTGTCCACCACGGATTACTGCTTGCCAAGTTGGGCCGCCTCGGGGTAAGAGGCTTGCCATTAAAATTATTTAAGTCGTATTTAGAGGGAAGATCTCAAATTGTTCAACTTAATAACATATCTAGTAAAATTAATCAAATTCAGCAGGGTGTTCCTCAAGGATCAATTCTCGGACCATTGTTGTATCTCATTTACTCTAATGATCTAATCAATTACATTAACAATTTTTCCAATAATGTTCAGGCAATTTGTTATGCTGATGACACAAATATTTTAATTTTCAATGAGTCAAAAAATGACCTTATTCTTGATGCCAAAGCTGTCTATCAGCGAGTTGTGTTCTGGTCCGAGAAAAATTTCCTAAATATTAATAAAAACAAAACGGTAATAATGAACTATATTTTACGGGGAAATAGTGACGACAATATAATTCTTTTTCGAGGCTCTCAGGAAGAGGTTAAAACCAGTGAAAATACAAAAATGTTGGGGATATTTGTGGATCATAGACTTAGCTGGGAACCTCATGATGATGCATTGTGCGCAAAATTACGTAAAGCCTGTTATGCTCTTACTTTTCTTTCCTGTAATTGTAGCACTCCAACTCTTTTATCTCTTTATTATGCTAATTTTCATAGCTATTTAAGATATGATATTTTGAATTGGGGATTAAGTGTCTATGCTGAGAGAGTTTTTTTGATCCAAAAATAGGCAATTCGGATAATGGCTGGTCTAAAATTTAGAGAGTCATGTCGTGATTCATTTAAGAAACTAAAAGTTCTTACATTAGTTGGAGTTTATATCATGGAAGTATCTGTCTTTGTTTATAAGAACAGATCTCTATTTACGGTCAACCAGGTTATACATGGGCATGATACCCGTGCTAGAAATTTATTGGCTCCTGATCACCATTGAACAGCGAGTTATCAGAGAAGCTTCTACTTTCAGGGATGCAAGATTTTTAATTTCCTTGACATGGATATAAAGATTTCTCCTAATATTAATATATTCAAAACACGGCTAAAGAAGATATTATTGAACAAAAATTGTTATACCATGGATGCATTTTTTAGTGTATGAAACATACTTATGTGTCAGTTAATGTCTTGTCTAGTTTTAGTTAAGTATAATAAGTTCCTTTTTGACTACTTTCATCAATTACTGTGTCATCACTTTTTAATTGAGGAAATATATTATTTAAATAAATAAATAAATAAATAAATAAATAACCAAAAACATTAAAATTGCTTATAACGTATCGGAAACGGTTCAAATGACTAAAATAAATTGGAACTAACTGAAAGTAACCGAAAGATGATTGAATGACTGACCAAAAGTAACTAAAAGCACCAAAACGGGGTAAAACGTATCGAAATAGATTTAAAATATTCAAGTAAGTTAAAACTAACCCAATTTAACCGAATTTTGGCGACTAACTAAAACTAACCAAAAACATTAAAATTGCTTATAATGTACCGGAACCGGTTCAAATGACTAAACTATATTAAAACTAACTGAATATTGCCGAAAGTTCATTGAACGACTATCTAACCAAAAGCACCAAAACGGGCAAAACACTATCGGACTAGGTTGCAAAAATTAAAGTAAGTTAAAACTAACCAAAACGAACCAAATTTTTGTGACTAGCCAAAACTAACCAAAAAGATTAAATATTATAACGTATCGGGGTCTGTTCAAATGCCTAACATAAATTGGAACTAACTGAAACTAACGGAAAGTTGATTGAAGGACTAACCAAAAGTAACTAAAAATATCCAAATGCACCAAAACGGGCTAAAACGATTTGGAATAGGATAAAAATATTACAGTAACGTTATGGATAATTATATATTTATCGATTTTCCTATCTAACGGCCCTATTGTAGTACGTAAGGTACAGATTGGATGCATGTAAACAACCTGAATGTTATGCAAAGGTTTATTTTATTTTTGAAATTGTTGTGTTCACTCTGTATACAGAAAAATGTTCTGTGCCGTATAATTGAAGGTGTGTGCTGTAAAACATTTCTAAATAGACTATAATTTTTTTTTAAACTTCCTAAAATGGTAAATCCTCAAAATATATTTTTAATATATATATAGCGTTTCTTGTATTTGGGTTGGCAGAGCCAAAAACATTTAACCTAAAGAGACCCGACAACTCATTCATAAAAATCCGAAATCTTGCATCAAATATCAACGAAACGATTGTCCCGCCTACTTATTTTTTTATGTATCGTGTACAAACTTTTACCCCGACCGAATCCTCGCCGTGAGCAAACTTCGTCCCTACCAAAGACATTTGTTTTTGGTCCCCACTACTAAATGTAGTGTTGCCCGCGTCCGCCTGAGCGAAAGCAGGGACAGTTCATAGGCGTAGACTTTGAAAATGTGAGTCCATCATAATAAATAATTAATTTTCGGTTAGTTTCACTTAGTCTTAACTTATTTTACTTATTTGTAGTTAGTGGTCCAATCAACTGTCGGTTAGTTTCACTTTGTCTCAACTTATTTTACTTATTTGAGCTGGTTCCGATACGTTTTAATCAATTTTTCATAAACTGTGTCACGAAATTTTTCCGTGTCCTTGAAAAAACACTGTCATGAAACCAAAGAAGTATTGACTTCAAAAATGATTTGATAGAGGTTGGTAAATGACTGCAAACATATCAGATTATCCATTAATATCACATACATAGGTAAGTATTATAAAATATTAATTAATCACATCACAAAATGATGCCCACTGTACTACTGTGTTTCATTTACTTTTACTTACTTGTGGAAACTCAGGTTCGGATGATAATAGCTAGAGATTTTGCATACTGTTTGCCAAATGAAAGAATCTGGACGGAAAGAATGCGGGCAAAAAATGTCCTCGCATATTTAGATGCTGCCACATTTTTTTCCCAATAATCCTAATTTATTTTCTGTCTAGTTTCCTATAATGAATTTACATATTTATATTTCCTACTTGAATACTTAATTTTGTTATTTTCCTTAATACTAATGTCTTCTATTATTTACCATTTTATTTACACAGGGAAATACGGAATACGGAATAAGTATACTATAATATTTATAATATTTATATTTTATTCGCCTTCAAACTATTTAAAATACGCGACAATAGGCAACAGTGCGACGTTTACTTGATTTTTAGCGGGGAGGCAGTTTCGTGATTGGTCGCAGGATATATTTAATACACTTTGACCCTAGACCAACACCTAATTTTTTTTACATATTTTAAAATTTCGGCAGTGAGTTGCTTTAGCCATTGGCGTGGAAATTGCCGATGACGAACTGTATGGTTATTTATATTATTTGGTTTGTAGGGTCTGGTGATATATAGGTTTTGTCGATTTTGCAAATTCTCATTTTCACTAGAAAGGGGGTGTCCTATATAGTAGTTTAAGCCAAAAAAGTCGGAAGATCCGCTACATTTGAACCGAAAAAATGCCCTCAAAGTTCGAGTTTTGACACAAATTTTCAGCACCACTTTACAAAAGCCCTAGAAATATAGACAAAACACATCTGAAAATCAATTGTCGGGTGAACATATTAACTAGGATACATTTGCGTCGAACGAGAGACCTCCGTTCTGTTCCGGTCCTAATTTAAAGCGACTCATAGCCATAGCCCCATTAAACAAAATTAAATTTTACTTGTAAATAGCCATCCTCCTTTTCACTGTCAACTGTCACAATAGCCAAAACAAAGATTTTTAAGAAGGCACACTGTTGCCAGACGTTTACTATAGTTTCGTTAGCAAAATTCATTAGAAAAATGGTGCGCTATAAGCGCAGCTTATTCACTACCAGCTAGTCATCTTGCGGCGGCATCCTTTGATTTGGGAAAGTCAATAACCAAGTTTTGCAAATTTTACAAGAGGGTTATGACTTAATATTGTTTTAAACGCCTGGGCATCTGAATAATACTTTTGACAGTTCGTTTAATTTAAAATATGCTTTTTCTACCACCGTGCGTAAAGTACTCACTTTACGCACTCTCTAGGATTCGTAAAATAGGCTTTTTTAATGTGCAGTGCCTAAAATAAGTTATTTTACGCACTAGTGCGTAAAGTAAACCTGGCATATTTTTTGACATTTAGGGCAATGCGTAAAAAAATATATTTTACGCTCTAGTGTGTAAAATAATTTATTTTACGCACTAGTGCGTAAAGTAGTTTAATAATATTTTTGTTTTTTCATATATTTTTTGGTAGTAGAAAAAATTTTGTATGCTACTCATGTGTAAAGTACCCTTTTCTATTTCAATTAAATTTTTTTATCTATATTCCCATTCATAAAAAAAGGTTCACTTTACACACTTGTTGCATAAATAACTATTTTATCGTCTAAAATCCGTTTAAAAACTATTTTAAAACGCACAATTGTATAAAAATCCGAAATTTCCTAACCTCTCAGGGCGATAGCCGAGGCTTCGGACGAATTTGTCATGTATTTTGAAGCGAAAATTCATTTTAACTTCAACTGTGGAACTGAACCGCTCAGGGCGCAGTGCCCGACACTCCAACTTTCCGATTTCGATAGAGGTGACTAGCTGGTAGTGAATAAGCTGTGCTATAAGTTTATAATAGTTACACTATTCCTTGTCTCTACTCTTTTTTTTATTTACGTGAATGATTTCTTTATGGCAGTAGCACATCCTATATTGCTCGACGAGCGGTGTGTGTGCGAAGATGTTGATTGACACGGTTCTTGAATAGTTAGTTTGGGGAACAGATGTCCTTGGAGCATATTTGCATGTAACAGGCAAGATGTTCATTCGGAAATGCCGATCGTTTCTTCATATATGACGTGCACGATAGCATTTAGTCAGATGTCGTGACTGTTACATAGAATCAACAAATAAGTCTTCAATTATTTTAACACTTCATGAATGGCCCTCCGCTCGCTTCGCTCGCTACGGGGGCTCAACAAACAGAAACTAACCAAGTGCTAACCAAAACTAACCCAAAATAAAAAAATAAAATAAAAATTTTGGGTTAGTGTTGGTTAGCATCTGTTTAGTTTCTATTTGTTGAGCCCCCGTATAGAGAGCGAAGCGAGCGGAGGGCCATGCATGAAGTGTTTAAATAATTGAAAACTTATTTGTTGATTCTATGTAACAGTCACGACATCCGACTAAATGCTATCGTGCACGTCACATATGAAGAAACGTTCGGCAAAGTCGAATGGACATCTTGCTTGTTACATCCGAATATGCGTCCTGGGAGTGAGTTCCACAGTGATGCAGGGCGCCAGACATAGGAGTTCTTGTAAAGCGATGTTCTAGGTGTTTCCAGTTGTACGACGAACCGGTGCGCTCTTGCCGTCTATCGTGACTGTCTGACAAGCGTTGTCAGGGGCGGGATAATGCGGGCCAAATTCTGGGAACATCTATCGTAAAAGTATCTGTAAAACAGGGATTTCTCGGTCACATGTTTGCGGTGTTTCAGACTATCCAGATTCCGGGTCAACTCCGGGTCACCGACGAGACGCACAACTCTCTTCCGAACGGAATCCAGTAGCTTTAGGGTGTGCTCTGGCGTGGCAACCCAGATGTGTGAGCAATATTCTAAGCACGGTCTTATTCGCGCTTTGTAAAGCAAGAGCAACTGCTGCGGTGTATACATTTTTTGTTGCGAAATAGCGTACCAAGCTTCTAGGAGGCTGATTTTGCGACGTTAGCAACGTGGTCATGCCAGGACATATTGCTGTTGACCGAGACCTCCAGTAGTACGATTGAATGAAGATGAAGGGATGGTCGATCCTGCCATAATGATATCATTGCCCGCCGTATGGGTAAACGTGGCTGCTTGGATGATTGTTCAATGTGCATTTGCATTCGTTCATCGGAATAAAAGAGACACTCATTCGATTACACTATTCCTTTGTATGTATATATTCGTCAAATATTTCACTTCATACATGGCCCTCCGCTCGCTCCGGGGGCGTAACCAAACAAACCTAACCCAAACTAACCCAATACATTCCCAAATGAGGAAAACAAACTAAAAAATATTTGCATTTTCCACTGACAAATTTCATTTTTTTTTTTATTTCCGGCATGCCTTGGGTTAGTTTGGGTTAGTTTTGTTTGGTTGCGCCCCCGAAGCGAGCGGAGGGTTATGCGTGAAGTGGAATATTAAATATACTTAAATAGTAAACAACACTGTTATTCCCCATAAGAAAATGTGCAACTTTTGGAAACACTGTGCCAGGCCCCCGGTGTCGGTTACTAATATTTCATTATTTTCACGTTACAATTTCAATATTTTCACGTTACACCTGGGAAAGTCGTAGAGGAAGTTTGCCCTTCTAGGGCAATTTAGGCTCAAAACGCGGATATTTTTTCGGCCCAAATGTGGCGAATCCTCCGATTTTTTTGGCTTAAGCTACTCTATAGGACACCCCTTTTCTAGCGAAAAAAAAAGAAAATTTGCAAAATCGACACAACCTATATATCATCAGACCCTTAATTTGATGATATCTTTGAAGATTTTTAACCTTTCTTATATTTTTCTTGCATTTGGTGATTATTATACGCGGTTAACTAATTTTTATATATTTCGGATAACTCTCTTAACTGCTCTCTAAATTAAAATTTTTATTATAAAACAATTCCGAACGTTCTATAAAGAGCGTTTTGGAACATACTTGCTTCAATATTGCCTAACTTTTAATACAAAAATTGAATGCTAGAGAATTTATATGAATTAGTTACGACAAACCGTTTTTTTCCAAATTAAGCGACGTCATCAATGACGTAAATACAAAACCTTCGGGAAACGAACTCTACTTATTACTACAACATATCGATGAGTACAGGGCAAAACGACGTAAGCACCAGCGAGTAAATTGTTGAGGAGAATGGAGAAACTCAAATTTTCTGAGTATTAGATTTTCTCATTGTTGTTTTTATAATCATGTGATTAGCTATATAAAAAAACATATTTTTTGTCATAATATTACCCTAGTACCACCTTATTTAGTTAATAATATTAAAATGTGGCGCTTAGGTTGTTCATTTTTTTTCGTTGGCGGTTAAGTCTATTTGACTTTGGCGTTTACGTCTGGTTATGTTAACAGTGCTCAATAAAAATTGTTGTTTAAGATAAGTTGTTTGCTAAGTTTAATTAATGATTAAAATGTGTACATTGTTACAACAAATCTGTTCGAAAACAGTTTTATGTTAAAAAACAGGTAGCATTAACAAAATAAAGGACTTAGACACGGATTCATGTTTACAATGTAAACTGTCGGTTATGCCCGAACAGAAATCAAAATTTTTAATTTGGCATAACCGACACATATTTAAACGCATTTTTAATTAATATTAAGGGTTTTAATTTTTTTAAATCATCCAAAATACTCTAATACCTATAGTTAACAATCTAGCTGAAAACTTGCCGTATGTCTATCCATTAGTTTAGCAGTACAAATTTAATTTCCAACACAGACGTTCACTATACGGCGGACAATGCAAAACTGGTGCTTGTGCCACTGGTGTCAAGTTATGAAGGTTATGTTTGTGCGATTATGGCGCTTGAGCAAATTAAAATCAAAATATCTCTTTTAATACATTTTTGTCGGTTATTCGGAGTATACTGACTAATAGATGGCGTTTAGACCTTTCCATTTCTGTTTTATATTAAAAAATCACAAAAATGTCGCTTACGTCCTTTTGCCTTGTTCCCGTCGATATTTATGTAATACATACAACAAATAATATCATAGAATACTATCCTTATTATAAAAATGAGATATTATTATATGACATATTTTGTACTATAAAAAAAACTGTAATTAATTTTAACCTCTTAAACTAATCAATATTATCAATAATAATTATTATTCAGATATTCACGAGCTTATTTAACATACCCATGCATGAAGTGTTAAAATAATTGAAGACTTATTTGTTGATTCTATGTAACAGTCACGACATCTGACTAAATGCTATCGTGCACGTCATATATGAAGAAACGATCGGCATTGCCGAATGAGCATCTTCCCTGTTACATGCGAATATGCTCCCAGGTCATCTGTTCCCCAAACTAACTATTCAAGAACCGTGTCAATCAACATCTTCGCACATAATAATAATATGGTAAGAATAACCTCGTGCGCCTATGGGAAGGCAAGATTTTTTACGTGCTAGTCCTCTACCCCCTTCAGTCGTTGTTAAGGTTCACTCGCTTGGCGCACTATACCTCACACCGCAAGACCATCGTTACTTTGATATAAAGTTTATAAAAAATATTTATAGGAAATCACTCACGAAATACAAAAAAGCTACACGTCGCGTCGCGTCGCACAATTCCAGGCTTTAAAACGTCCATTTGAAATCAAACAAAACTGGGCGAAGAGTGCTATTTTGCACGTTTTTTAATGAAAAACATTAATTTATTCAAGTCGCGATCAAAAGTTGGACGGCCATCTTGTCACTTTTGACGTCTGTATTATTAGGAATCCCATTCAAAACGGTGTCGAAATTTTTGCTAGTGAGCTTTGACATTGAACAATTTTGTTAATATCATAGCAACCAGTCATCAAAAACTACTTTGCGTATCGAAAAGACTTCTTTATGATACCAAAATAGTAAAAGTATATTCAACTTACATTTGCAATGAATGGTCATTGCATAATATACTATTCAGCAGCTAATATTGAAATAAAATTTCCGAAAACTTATCTCCTGAATAATTTCAAATTTGAACACGAAATTTATGAAATACCAGAAATACGCAATTATATCCCGATTTAAACGTTTTTGTGACACATAGGGTTTTTCTGCTCTCAATGGTTAAACGAAAAATTAAATCATCCCACTGCTAGCCTAAAAATAAATTGGTTATCATTATGTTTGAGACAAATAAAAAGGAAATGAAGCATACAAATTTTATTTAAAAACATATAAATATGACAAATATCTGGTTAATGACATATTCAAAAAGTAGCTTAATAACTATTTTCTTCTATTAAATACCTATTAAAAATATATTTTCATTTCATTATAAATGCTACTATCACTGAAAAAAATCTCCTAAATAAACTGGTATATCTAGAAAAAAAGATTAAATCTAGAGTATTGGCAATTGTAATTGGTTTATTTAGATTTGCTAAACCAGTAAATTGTTACGGTATTTCTATAAAGCTATTGTATTAATAAGTACCCGTATTAGGTAGGTATATAATATAATTAAAGTAGATAAACATATTTACAGCAGTGCCTTCACTGGTTTTGAAACGATACCAACTTATTATACCTCGAATGGAGAAGAGCCGTCGGTCGTCGACCTTCAATGCTCTTAATCTATTGGTGCGCTTACTTTACTACGTGCATACTATAAATATTTTGAGGGTAAAACAAGGCGGAACCAAGAGAAGCGGCATTGCCAGATTGGCATGTAAGAACTTCAGAACCGGTTTTTGATGGATCAAAAATGGGGAAAATAGCTATTTAGTTATAATTTATTTTATTATGAAAAAAGTATGTACAGTAAATCGTAAACTTAACACTTGGCAACGCTACATCTATCGACTTTAGAATGTGCCTCAATGTTGGGGGAAAACAAAGAACCATTTGTCCCGTCTCGTCTCTTCAGGTTAAATGTCTTTGGGCAGAGCACCGTCGTGTATCGTAGTATTAAAGTGAAAAATAATACGTCTTCTAACATCCTGAATATTCCTCAGTCAATTTAGATTTTACTCGTAGCTACTCTAGAAGTGGGCAAATATTATGTCTAAATTCTGTACAGCTTTTTATAAAAAGAGCTTAGATAATACGAACGTAGTGCACACTCGAACTTTTATTTGTTTTTTGCAAGTTTCGTCTTTTCAAAGCGTAGTAGCTCTCTCAATTACATTGCCGGAAGTCTAAAAATATAAATGTTGTGTCATAACAACCACATTTGCAATGCAGCCTTTACTTAATCTCATTCAAGGGAAAATCGTTTTTGCTACACTCTGCATTTACATGTCGCAAGAAGATTGGATCTAATTATGACCATCCACTGTAATACTGTAGTTTTTTTCAAGTTGTAGCTAAAACTTTCATGACAAAAATTTGCTGTATATAATGCTAACAACTCCAGCAATACTCGTACCTTATAATAAAATAGAATTGTTAGATTTTGTCAATGAATTTAGTTAGAAAACAGAAACATCAACGAAAAGTGAAAAAAAAAAACAAAATGGCTTAAAAAACCTGGAATAATCTAGATTGATTTCCTCAAGTCAAGTTGTTATCTGAGAGGGTAAAACAGTACACCCAAAATATTTATGAAGTCCATTACCATTGTTAGAGTCCAATTAAAAGAAATTACCGCAAAAGCAGCATCATTTTTGGTGCCCCAATATATTTCAGGAATTCTTCACGTCTAAAGCAAAATAAATTATTATTTTTATTTAACAATAAATAGCTAATTGAAATTGGAGCAAAAATTGACATTCTGGAAAACGGCAATAAAAATTCACAGTCCTTCGCAAAGATGCAACCGGGGGGACATTGAAAATGATGAATAAAAACGCAAAAATGTGATTTGTGTTGAAATTCAAATAGTTTCTAAAAGCAGAGTTTAAAAAAGTAAAAATACAAACACGAGTGCTTATAATATATACATATAATAAAAGAAATGCATTTTTAACAATAATATTAAACATTATCATAATTAAAACAAAAATAAATAAAAAGGTGCAGATATGAAGACCTAAAAAATTACCCTTCACTTTCAGATAGGAATGAAATAAGTAAAAAAAAACTTTTTAAGTTAAAAAGTTTTGTTGAAAATAATATAATACTAAAAGCTAAAAAATATTCGTTAGGTCCTAGGTACTAGTCATCACACCACTCTCCTCATCAATCTAGGGCATTGATCAGACAAAAAAATAAAATCGTGGTGCGCGTGAAATTTCTATCAATAATCAACCGCTCATATCGATATAAATGATATTTATATATTTTTTCAGGTTACGCTACTCCCCACGATTTAATTTTTTTGTCTGATCAATGCCCTAGATTGATGAGGAGATTGGTGTGATGACTAGTACCTAGAACCTAACGAATTATTTTTCAGCTTTTAGTATTATATTATTTTCAATAAAACCGTTTAACTTAAAAAGTTTTTTTTACTTATTTTATTTTCAAGTTTTTAGTTTTTATTTCGTTACTTAATATTTCTCATTCTATTTAGTTCATTTAGTGCATCATTATCACAAGGTTTCTTTCCTGGCAATTTGTTGCAATCTAACTCCTTAATACATAATCCTTCCAAAGACTTTACTCGACTCAGAGCCACGTATGCTTGTCCTTCCTCAAACAATTCGAGCCTAAATACACAACTGCGTGGTATACAGTGCTGCCTTGCATTTTGTGGACAGTGGAAGCCTAGGTTTCAGCTTTAATGTAAGTATAGACTGTCTAAACACTATGATCCGCCATGCACTGTGTTCTACTAGTCAAGCCCTTTCATTTGATACCTATATTGAGGGGGTTGTGAAAAAATATGTAATCCGCCATTTTGTAGCGGCGGCCATCTTGGATTTACAATAACACAGAATGTATTAAATTACGTTGCCATCAGAACTAAAGATGTGTACCAAATATCAGATCAATCTGTCAACAGGAAGGGGGTAAAATTTCAACTACATTAGAAATATTGAAGCAAATATGAAATCTGGCATTTTGTGCCGGCGCGGCGACCAACTTAGATTTGAAATTTGTCACAGTGTACAGTATCCTACTAGTCAAGCCCTTTCATTTGATACCTATATCGAGGGGGTTGTGAAAAAATATTTAATCCGTCCTTTTGTAGCGGAGGCCATCTTGGATTTACAATAACACATAATGTATTAAATTGCATTGTCATCGGAATTAAAGGTGTATCCCAAATATCAGATCAATCTGTCAACAGGAAGGAGGTAAAATTTGAACTACAATATTTGACCCAAACAAATAAATAAATAAATAAATAACAAACAGGTCAAGCTAAATAAAACCGTTTAAAAAAGCAAAAATGTTACGATTCCTGTTCTAATTGTAATACCCCACTTGACAATAAGATGGCTTAGACATCTGCGCTTGCACAAGCTGACTACGACCCATAGAACAGATGCCATCTTTGTCCAAAGTTTGAAAAGTAAAGCGGCGAATATGTTTATTCAGTTTCGTCTGTAATTTCAAAAATAACAGTTTTGAGTTTATGTGAAGCTAACAGTATTTCAATGATGGATTCTGTTTCAGGAGGTAATGATTGTTTATTTTAAATTTATTCCAATTTTATAAATAGCATTTTTAAATTGTTATGATCCTTTTATGAAAGCATATGATTTTTCGTATAAAAAAAATCTCATAGAGTAAAAGTTCAATTTCCTGCCTATTCATTCATTAAAATTATATTTATCTAATGCTTAGTTTATCGATTAATCATTAAAAGGTACTACTAAGGGTGACCGATCTCGACACTTGGAACAAAATATGCATTTATAAGGCAAAGTAAAATAAACTAAATCTGTCATATTATTTATTTCTGTAAATTCAAGTAAATTTATGTCAAATATAGAGAAGGATAACTATGAAATCTACTAGTAGTGGAAGTCTAGTGTACATCCAAAGTATCAAATGTTATAAATTGTCTTCTCTATTAATGCGTCACTTATATGACAAGGTTCAGAATGCACTGGAAGTGTCATATTTGTCAAGTGATATGAAGTATATTTTAAGCAAAATGATTTATACCTATAAACAAAAGCTTGAAAAGTCACATAAAAATTGTGAGCCTTGTAAAGACGCAAATAAAAATTGATTTGCTGCAAATGTTTCGTTTCCTGTGGCGAGGAAAGTGCAAAAAAGAAATAGTTCGGTTGATCGTTCCCTTAAAGTTTTTGAAGACTGTCCTGAACGTACTAAACGTAAAAAAACAGAGGAAGTTTGGAAGAATTTCACAGCAGCAGAATAAGCTTTTGCTTCCCAAATGGAATACCACGGTGGAGGAGAACTGGAGAGATCTAAATCAATAAAAGATATTTCCATGGGTATTACTTTAAAACCAATTTCTGAACCACATGCGAGCTTTACTCCAGACAAAGCTTTATTTCTAATTATCGAAGGCCACCTAACGAAATATCAGTACAATACATTACGGAGCTCTGCATTAGAACTAAATTGCAATCTTTACCCAAACTATATACGAGTCAGTAACTAAGCAAAAAATAATTGTTACCCCGAAAGCATATCGTGTACAGAAACAAAAGCTGAAGTATCTCTTCAAAATCTTTTGACAAAAGACAAAACTGCCGAAAGACTACTGCCGTCCCTAAACGAAGTTTATATTTTAAAATTAAGTCATAATCAGAGGCAACACCTGTGTCATATCAATGTGAGGATGTGACGGATCTGGTGGTCATTCTCAATATAAACAGAAGTTCCAAAACGTAGAATCTTCAGACGCATATATGATGATTACGTCAATAGTGCCAATACGTTGAGTAAGCACTAATAATGCACTTGTCTGGCAAAATCCAAGCCCTTCCTCACCACGATACTGCCGACCTCTGAGGCTCATGAACCTCAGACTTATCCAGACAAGAAGTGGAAAATTTAAAACTACAAATAGTAGAACTCATGCGAACAAAAAAACGAGGAATGGTGCGTTAAACATGAACATAAATTGACAATGGTTGACGGGAAAATGCTAAATGCTATCACCGACACGAGCTCAACCATGCATTATCACCTTTTGTGGCTTCACCTCTAAAGACTTTAATAAATTAAGTATTGCCATTAAAAAACAAGTCCAAGAAAAAAATATTAGAATATGGAATTTTCTCGCTTCATGCCTGGATTCGATTTGCGGAATTTGTATTAAATCTTGCATATAATTTAAATATCGCCAAGTGGCAAGCAAGAGGGGTTAGAGAAAAGGAGATTGTAGCAGCTGAAAAAAATAGAATTCAGAAGGAATTTTTCGAAAAACTTGGTCTACATGTTGACAAACCTAGACAAGGAGGAGGCACGTCAACAGATGGAAATACGGCTCGCACACTGTTCCAGCATGCTGAAGAAGTATCGCAAATTACTGGCGTCCATCTAAACATAATAAACAGATTTCACGCGATTTTGAAACTTATATCCTGTGATTACAAGATTAATGTTGAGAAATTTCGTCAGTTTTGCCATCGAACAGCTTCAACATTTATAAGATATTGCCCATGGTTTAACATGCCCACTACAGCGCCTCGAACTTTGATTCATGGTCATCAAATAATAGAAAGTAAGGGTATCGCTACAGGACTTTTAAGTGAAGACGCTAAAGAAAGTAGAAACAAAGATGTAAGAAAATATAGAGAACGGTTTTCTCGAGAGTTTTCTATTAAAATGGCTCTAGAAGATACCTACCATAGGCAAATGGTATCTTCAGACACATATATAACCGGGTTAAGGAAGATATTACCCACAAAAACGCCAACATTATCAGCTTTAGAATTAGGTCTAATAAACGAAAATGTTTTATAATACATATAGTTACTTATATACTATATACTATTGTATCCTTTGTAACACCAAACTGGCGGATTCCCATTACTCTTAAAAATTGAATTTCTCTATTAAGTTAACTAAATAGGAGTTTATCTGTGTTAGAAATAAAAATTGGCTCATATATACCGAAAATTAGGTTTATGCCAACTTTTATTGATTTTTCGCCTCCGTGCGGCGCCGCACATCGACGCCACTAAGAGCCATGACACACACAGCGGTTTTTGCCGAATCGGCTGACGAGTCGGACGTCGACTCGGCGCGTATAATATACTTTGCAAATGGGGAAAAACACACACGGCGGTGATTGACGAGTCGCTGCTTGTTAGCCGCCTCGGCACGTCATCTGATGCATGAGCCGCGCCGCGGCAAAAACAGCTGTGGTCGCCGACTCGGCAGCCAATTCGTCGAAAACCGCTGTGTGTGTCATGGGTCTTAGAATTTTGTTGGAGCCACCGAGATTATGCGCAGAACGAACCTCTAGGGGAGTACCGTAAAATTGTATACCTCTGGTTCTCATTCTGTTTTGCATGTAGTTAGTCGTAACATTCAAATAATTTTCTATAGATTAATGGCCAAATTCTGCTGGTTAGGTTTGAAATATTCTATTTGCTTCTTTCTGAGCACCCTTTTTTCTTGTCACGTATGCCACTCGTCATTACAACTAACCCAAAACCTGCAAACATTAGGGAATTTTGCAATAGATATTTACGTTTTAACTCCGGTAAGTCAACTTTAACAGTATGAGTGAAATGTTTACGGAATTTCGAAACGAATAATATTGTAGTTATTTAGAGCAAACGAATGATTTACAATATTTTATTTCATACTGTTTTGATGAAAACTATATCTCCAAAGCATTGAGTATTTTAAATCTGCTCTGTATAGGTATGCCTTGGAAACGGAGGCTTTCAGATTTGTATTCATTTATTGGTGGAAAAATTGTCAGTACTAACGTGAAATTTGAATTTGAGGAAGATTGCCTTAAGATATCCCCGCAATGCGACTGTTCTAATTTTATTTAAGCCAAAGTAGGGTTACTCGAAAGTCCGGTTCATTTATGAATTTCATATTTAGAAAGAACTGATGAAATGGAATTGAAAAGTGGTCAAAATCTGATTCCGGAAGAAGTTGTTCCAAAATCTAGCAAGACTACAGCGTAGCTAATGACAAAGAAATCGGCAGGATGACAAGGAACTTGCCACGTTTTCTCAATAGAAGCATGAAAATACTGTAAACTAAATCGTATTCGCTAAAAAGGAACACTCAATCTAAAGTTTGAACTTGATACTAGGCACTGAATGATAAAATATTATGATCATTATCATGTTTTAAAAACAATCAGTAAACTTTCAACAAAGTTTAGTATAAAAGAACGTGCAAATCAAGTAAACGAGAACTTATCTGGTTAAGTAGTACCTATAATTAAGGCAAACGCTTCTCTGGTAACAAGTTCAAACCCTCCGATCTTGATCATCTGGTTAAGTAGTACCTTTTAATTAAGGCAAACGCTTCTCTGGTAACCAAGTTCAAACTTTCCGAGCTTAATCATCTGGTTGAGTAGTACTTTTTAATTAAGGCAATCGCTGTCCAGGTAACAAGCTCAAATGCCCCTAAAGTTACGTCAGTGAAAAGTAAAGCAAAAAGTATAGTGAACCATAGATCAAAGTGAAACCTAATTAAAGTAAACCAGTATAAAAATCTAAACTAAAAGTACTTTCGAGGCAACCTCAAATCATTTCAAGGAATCCAAATAGGTCGAGTCCGGTCAGTCCTCATCGAATGGTCATGCGTTTTACGCTATTCTGGTAAATGGCATTCAAACATAGTTATCAGTCTAAGTACATACCTTCCTGTATATCAAACCTGGAGACCAATATACGTACAGTTTATTTCGAATTAAGCGAGTCGTTATTCCATCTAAGCTACGCAACCTGCAAGATCAAAGAGGGACGCCCGCCAATAATTATACTCAGCAACACGCATCTGGGAAGCGCCCAAATTCCTTTTTGACAATATGGTAACATTCGATTTTTGTATGGAGTTAAAATGGCCAATAGAAGTTTTTTTTGAAAAATATTCGAGTTTTATTATCTGTGTGGTTGTAGTTGAATGATAGTGAGAAGATTTTGTACGGTAAACTAATTTCAGGGGCCTAGTCCGGTGAAACTTTTTCTACAAGCGTGCGGAAAATTTTATTTTCAACACAGATTTTGTTGTGGAAAATTTATTTTTCATCACTAGTGTGGAAAATGCTTTCAGCAATATTGCTGGAAATATTCAACATAACACATTTTATATTCATTTTCAATTTATTTAATGAATTACCTTATAATACTTAATACTTATCTATATCATTTCTATCTGTGTATGTAGGTGATGTTATTTTTGTTAATTGACAAAAATGACTAGGCTAAACTATCAGTAGTATTAAAGTTCAATTTGAGTATTTTCGTCAAATTTATAGTTTACATCACGAAAAAATTAATGCAGTTGAAATCTCGATAGACGAGATCATTGAAGTCGCAATGAATGTTAATTCGTTTTGATCAGAAGAACCGGAAAAACGAAAGAATATGAAAATTTCAATCAATAGTGCCTAAAAAAAGAAAATAAGCAATCGTAAAAAGCAGGAGGTAATTTTAGTTTATTTATCCGAACCTTCGAAAACGTGCCAACCATCAACTCTATGGTCGAGGTTTGCAATACTAGAAACGATGTTTAAAGTCAAAAACAACATTGATATGAGCAAATCTTTCCTAAAAGGAAACATTTGCATTTTGCTTTTGACCCAAGATGACATCGACAATTTTTGACAGAACCTCCCGTTGTTTATTTCTTAATGAAAGTTGCTAAAATCGTCCGGGTTCAGGAACTTACATAGGCAGTATTAAACCTAGCGTTAGGTAATATCCAAGAACACGATTTTACGGAGCTTTTTAAAATCCCAAAGAGCACAACTCATCGCAACAGAAACTGTGTTGTTACTGGCGGCAATAACCTAAATTTAGTAAGAAAATATGCATCGTTACGTCCCAAAAGCTACACTTCATAACAGATTTTTAGTTAACTACCAAAACAGAAAATGTACTGTTCAATAAATTGGTTTAAATAAATCTGATAAAATGCCATCGGAAGTTGCGGCATATAAAAAAGCCTAATCGAGAACAGTATACGGGGCAATGTTATAGGTGGTCACCTGCGACTCTGCTGGAGGATGCCAGAGGCCCACTCTGAAATGCTATGCTGAATGGTTCTCTACTAAAATAGTCAATGGATACTTAGGAGACATTATAGAGAACAAAAAAAAAATGACGAATATGATTCTAAACACAAAAGATAGCCCAACACCCTACCCATCAACTCGCTCACAATCTGCAACCACCTTTCTATCAAGCACAATGAATTCAGAACCCTGGCGCGTCTTCAGGAAACTAAACAATCGAATCTGAAGAAATTGCTATAACTCCAAATAGCGTCAATATGATGCCGAACAAAATCAACTAGTTGACACTTGCTATCAACTTAATCAATGGAACTTATTGTAATTTTATCACAAATTATCTTATAAACAATTAATGAAATGTAAAGCTTTAAATAAAAATTAGAATACAACTATTGGACTCAGTAAAGTTTATTTCCTCATGTTTGTCGAAAGGAAATTGTTCTAAATGCGAGTGGGAAATGCGTTTTCCACATTTGTTAGGAAGAATACTACTACCGGACTCAGTACTATGAAACCTATTTTTTGGGACTAAAATCACGTACGATATATTAAACAATATAGAACATATCTATATTCCAAGTGTATTACAAAGTGTAAAAAGTGTAGTGATTCATTTTATCCAGCTTGCATGAAATAATCAGCTGAACAGAAAGGCTGTGAATGTAACCACACGGTAACTAAGGTTAGAAAGAGAGGTATATACTCGACAAACGAAAATGATCCAGAAGGAGAACTGTTAAAAGTGCTGGTGAAAGAATTGCAAAGTAAAGATCCGACTCTTGAAAAAAGTACAAATATGGTAAGTGTAAGTCATCGTGACCATAACGGCTCCTGGTGAGAAGGCCGAAAATATACGTAATAAGAAAGCCACTCCCGATTTGATTAACAATTCAAATCGCAAATCATCCTAGAGATGAATGAAGTGTCGATACCAATAGCGAGATGATATCGAATCGTGTGATGGTTGGATCAACAAACTTAGTGTGATGGTTGTCGATTCGCCACCTAGCTCTGATATTGTCAATAATGAACAGGAAAATGATTGGAAAGAGGTTCGATATCGAAATAAACCACCTATAGATTCACGACCTGCAAACAGAATCTTGATAGCCTGTCTATCATACTTAATATAAAGGACACACTTATTTTGAAACAAAGGTTCTATTCTATTTCACAAGAGCCAGTTGGGGTATCAGCCTATGTCTCTTAAAGACAATGGGACTGGGGTGTAATTTAGTTCACAGTTGAATTCCAAATGCCTGAATGTCAACATTCTTTAAAGTTTACATAATAAACCCTCTTGGCTTATCAAATTTGACAGTGGGGTGTTAATTGCTAAATAAAGCAAATAATAAACACTAGCATTTTCGAAAGATGTTAAATTTTGATTTACTCCCACTGTACAAACAATTCTAGAAATTATCTGATTCAGGTAAAACCTAACCTAAGAACTACTGCGTCCGCATTAAAATAAAACATATTTTATCATCTTTGCAATCATAAAACCGCTGCTAAAATTTAACAGCTTTATTTAGTCAAGTATATTTGCTTAAGCCCCTCTATTTGAGCCGAACTGTTATAATTTACTCCATTAATCTTGTTAAAATTTTGCTCGGTTAATTTCGCCCTGTGGTTTTTGCAAGCTTTGTATGGAAGCATATGTGTTTTAAACTTGTTTAATTAAATATTTCTGCATCTGGATAGAAATGTGTTTATAAGTTGCATCCTAATGATAAAAACTTTAATTATTCATTAATTAAAACTAGTTTGAAATTACCTTTTAGCCGACTTTGCGCTAGTAGGTTATGAATAGTGTTACCCCTTGTGGGCTGTATTTTTTGTTTAAATAACGACAATATTTTTGTAATTTTTATAATTAATATTTAATGGAATTACTGAAAGTTATATTTACATTTAAAAACAACTTGAGAAATAGAGATTAAATAAAACTTAAGCTAAGAATCTCAGTTATATTATATTGCGATGGTGATATGGTGAAAATGCCGATTCCAAATTTCAGTTAGTCCATGTATGCTGAGTCAGTAACTTACAAATCGATAACATCATTTTCTCGGGATTTCAATTCAGGATTAGACATAACAAGAGGTTATATTATTTAGCGACACAAAAGCGGCTTCGGACATTTATAAAAAAATACATCCGCCTTATGCAACAAATCACAACAAATAGATGTGCAGCTTTCGATTAAGTTTTTTTTAGCAGAGATATTGGTGGTATTAAACGGAAATTAATACACATAAATACAAATAACGCATCTCATCAGTTAATGTTAATGCATTATTTATGGGCATGTAAAAATTGTGAATGTTTTCTCCAGTTTCGCCTTTTTTGGCATCACTTTCCCTACCTTCATTTTTGTCAGTTTCTTCTCCACTTTATTTTTTTTCGTGGCAAATAATTAAACAGAACTCATCACAGCTAAATGCATCGACGGGTAGTACTCTTGATGCCAATTCAATTATTATTTTGCAAATGTTACAGAAGGTATCATCTGTAAATCTTCCACCTATATATCCTTTGGGAAATTCCAACAAAATATTACGTTTCATGAAACTTCTGGTATAATAAAACATAAAATCTCTAACTTATAAAACAGCAAGTGCAAAAATTGGCATAATAAAGCATCTCATTGCTTGGTCACTCACAAAATTTTTAAATTTAAGCATAACTGAAGGAATCTTTCCTAGTGCAATAAAGAGTGTCAAGGTTATTCCAATTTTTAAAAAGGAGGGAGAAGGGAGCTTTAAAACTATAGACCTATTTCTCTCTTGCTACTATTCTCAAGCGTCTTCGAGTCGATCCACGAGGACGAGATTGGTAATGTTTATGAGAAGAATGGTATTTTGCTGCAAAAATAGTATGACCTGATTGCAATAAGAAATTGACAACTTTGGCCATTGAACACTTCATCAGGATTGTAGCTGAGGACCTCGATATGGGATTGGAATCACAGTTTAAATATGATGAGGACATATCTTTCATACCGCACTCAGTATATCGTTTCTTAAGGGTAACTGTTCTCGTAGGTAGAAAATAAATTATGAAGTAGCTCAAGGTTCGGTCTTAGATCCGGCGCTCTTCTTATTCTATACAAATGATCTTGCAAACTGCAGTAATGGTTTAAACTGATTAATGCTTTTTGCTGTTGGTACTGCAAACATCATTATATATCACCCCACTGACCCAGTTCTTACATGATTCAAAAAATCACATTGGTTCAGTATAAATATCTTATATTATACTTTATCCCTAGGACCGGGAATCCTCCTGTGTTGTTGTGTGATGGGCTGGTGAGATGTCTTGGAGTCATATTGGACCAAGGTCTGTCTTGATAGAGGCATGTTGATTTGTGTTATATTCTTTCATGTTGTTTTCAGTGGCGTTATACATTAGGTTAAAAACTTTAATTTTGTGTAATATCCTAATTTTGACGCTTGTAATGTAGTACGTAGTGTATCCTTTTAATTATTCCTGTTTGGAAATTTGCATTGTATTAGTCTTTTGCTTTCTAGCTTCAGTTTTTAGGAATAGTTTGATATATTTTTGGTTTAACTTATTGACTTGTGAATATGGTTTTTATCTGCCCGCAATAAATTATCTATCGTCCAATCTATATATCCTCTTTGGAAGGACTAACAATCAATTACGACAACTATAAATGTATAACTAAAATGTGTCTTTTTAATTTATTGACCATCTTTCAAGAATTTAATCTAACTAAAATACAGTGTCGGTAAACAGAAACACTTGCATGTTTTAGAATATTTTACATAGCTATAAGCATATGAAATTCAGGAAAGATTCAAAAATGCAGCACCGGATACCATATATTCTGCTCTTCTTCAGAAGGGTCTGGGGCCATTACTTCCATACCCACCATGTGTTTTTTCAGGCCTGCCTGACACTTGGATACATTCCCAAAGCCGGACAAATGGTTGGAGTGGCGTTCATACTTAAACCAGATCGTAAAAATTATGAGATCGCAAAGGATTCTGGACGTACCAGCTTGTATTAGATCGTATTTGAAGGCAAAGGAGAAGATGGTGGAGATTCACATAAGGGGTGGAGCGCAAGTGCGGAAACCCTTACGTACATATCAACCAGAGCATTTAAAAATACTATCTTGGACTCCATTAATAATGCTGCTAAAAGTTTTGTGCGCAATGCTTGATAGCAGGATCATATTGTCAACTAACATAAAATCATACAGTGGAAAGTTTGAACTTAACCTTGAATCGCAATAATAAATTATTGTTAATTAAAGTATAAACTGTTATGACTAACTTTGTTGACAATTCAAAACAATACTCGAATTAGAGGTCAAAATTTGGTATAAAAAGCTGTGCAGCAGCCCATACCGGCAGACTTTGATCTCCAGTGCGAACTACCGAAAGGGAAAAGCCCCTCTGGCAGATCAAAGCTCTCACTTTAAAAAAGACCTATCAGTGTGAACTACCGAAAGGGAAAAGCCACTCTGATCAGGCACGTTTAAAAAAGACCTATCAGTGCGAACTACCGAAAGAGAAAAGCCACTCTGATCAGGCACGCCTTAAAAGTGAATCAGTGAAAATTAATAACGCCATAAGGCAAAGTGCTGTCTAAATTAACTACATATAAAAAAGTAAACTACGTAACTAAAACTTTCATCCACCAAACAATCGATCCGCCCTTCTGGCGCCCTTTCTTCTTGCTATCCGCCGGTCAATATATATGTGGCACGTGGTGGAGGCGGCCGTTTTGATCCCCGTACATAGGACACAGGACCAAGGACTCGTCGAGGAGATACGCTTTTTCCACATAGACCCCTGATCCAGCTAAAAATAATACACCAGAGTGTTTTCTGTACCAGTTTTCTTTGAGATTTTTTGGAAATCATAATAATTCGCCTTGCTGACCATTTGGTGTAAGCCCCAGTATTATATAGCCATCTTCTTTTAAATAAATCTTACAACTAAGGTCAAATGTAATACGGAATCTGCATATTTAGTCATCACATATTATCAATACAGAAGAACAAAACATACTTCTAAGACAGTTTGGAAGAGTAAGAAAAATCGGTACATGCATAGAATGTACCAATGGACGAAGCCATCACCAAGTAATAATCAGAAAGAAGACAGAGAGGTCAATAATGAAGCAAAGCAATTTCAGTTAATTATGCGAGGGGCAAAAGACGCAATGGCAATATATAAGAAAGATAATAACCAACAAAAAATTAAGAGTAGTGGCATTATTGACAAAAAAAGGGGCGTACAGTTAGAAGAACAACTACTAGCAATTTTTGGTGAAAAAATTTGCGTGAAATTAAAATTTTAAACACGCGCAACAATGACAAATACCTTAGATAATAGAGATAGTAATAGGTAGGCAGAGGAACAAGTAAATAGAAAATGAAGAAAAAGAAAAGAGAAGAAGTTTTTAAGAAGTAGGAAATAAAGGAGAAACTAAGAAATGAGTATATAGTATAAAGAATTTTGAACCCAACTGTCTCAGATAAATACCATACAGGGAAAATCACAAGTCAGACACGTGGAAAGCAAAATATACGAGGAACTAAAATATGAAATTAGAGTTTCATAAAAAGTACATATAAATAGACAATATACAAGGAAATATTAAACTAGTATTAAAGATAGATATCGCCAAACATAGGAAAAGTCATACAATTCTATTATCTAAGGTACTACGGTAACAGAAAATAAGTAAATAAAAAAAATATATAAAAATTAAGTAAAAAGTAACCAGAAACTAAGTAAATGCAATGAAACCAAAAACTAAGTAAGAAGTAACCAAAACTAAGCAAATACAAAGAAACCAAAAGCTAAGATGACATTAGAAACTAAGTAACTAAGAAGAGGACACAGAGGGCGATAGTACAGAGGATACGGAAGATACGGCTATACAGTTAGTTATACAAGAAGAAGAGAAATAAAAACGCGAGAAAGATAAGGGACAACAAAACAGTAATAAAATTGAGAATAATGAAAGTATAAACAAAAAAGAGGGCGAGGACTTCGAAAAGAGACTATTAGCAATTTTGGGGAAAAACACTAATAAAATTGAGAGTAGTGAAGGTATAGACGAGAAAGAAGACGAGGACTTCGAAGGAAGACTACTAGCGATTTTAGGGAAAAAATAATGGCAATGCACAAAATATCTACAAACCCAGGTGTCAATGATAAATACCTTACATATTAGGGAAAATCATAATAAGACACTTAGGAGTGAGAAAAAAGTAGCATAGAGCATATAGAAAAATATAAGATACATTTGAAATGGAAACAATATGTACTTAAAGTAAAAAATAGAGTACATAGATATTAGAATGGAAAATAGAGTACATAGATATGGTATATACTTAGAGTAGAAAATAAAGCACATGGAAAAATATTAGAGGCACTTAGAGAAGCAAACAGAGATATATCAGAAATATGGATCAAGAATTTGGATCGCAAGTGTTATTGACAACTATCTAAAATACTAGAGAAAGTCATAATAAAAACATGAAGGCGTCCAAATAGATGATATAGAAAGGTAATATAGAGAAAAATGAAACTAGAAACGTTTAGTTAATATATGTGAACAAATCGAGAAATGAAACTTTAGTAAAGTTATAATATAAACGCAATTGTTTTCGATTAATACCATACAGAGAAAGTCATAGAAAAGCATGTGAGCGTTTCAAGTGAGGAACTAGGAGAAATAAATAAAAATAAGTTTAAAGGGAAACTAGGTAGAAGACGAGCTAGTGAGAAAACATATAGGCATAGACTATATGTAAAACTGACTTAAGTAGTGATGAATATCTTATCGAGAAAATCACAACACTTAAGGGCCACCGAGCATTGAATGTTAAGAATATGAACATAAAAAACTAGCTGATGGATTAAGAAATATACTAGTAAAAATAGGATATAAATAGTGTAAAACAATGCATACATAAACGCCTAATATATATAGGATATGAGATATAAACATATGGCAAACAGTAATATATATGGAGATAATAATGTAATAAATGCATCACAGACATATAATATACATACCAAGACTCTACATAAGCGCAACAGGATCCGGAGCCTCGAACGCCATGTATTAGAGAATAAAGGCAGCGTCACGATGTCCAGAGAAAAAAAAAGGGGGACCTAGAAAGAAAACATTTCGTAAAATAATGCAGTGAAAGAAATAAAGGCATGGGAAAGCCCTCCACATAAAATGTGTATATAAAAAAAATTAGGAACCAAACGGGGAACAATTGAAACGTGTGTAGTTGAACATAACACTATGAATTGAGCGGTAGCTGAAAAAATACTACTAATGATAGTAACAATCATGTAAGAAGGCAAATCACAGCGACAGGTTTACATTTATGCAATCCATATGGAAATAAACACTACTACCTACCCAGGCTATTAGGCGATAGCCTATACCACAAAACCATTTCACGAGGACTCAGTGAAGAACCTGACAGCTTACTGCGCAATGAGACGTCATCGCCGGTCACTAATGGTCAACACTGAGATTGGGGATGATAAATTCATCATAAGCGCATCTTGAAGAGGGCATGGAAATAGTCTGTCTGGAAGCGGCCACTCCCATACAGGGCAACAACACGTCAACTCCAGAAGCACTAGAAATATGCATCCCATGTCATTGTATCAACCACAACTGGGCGTTATCTATACCACACCTTAACCTAATGTTAAATAACGAATTGCTACAAACTATAACCTCAGAAATCAGGCAACGCCATCAAATAGTTATAAATGAACAAGCAAAAGTGCTAGTATCATGATTATATGAAACATTATACTATCATTTGCAGTAATATACATAATATTTCACAAACTCGGGCTAACACTGCCAATATTTAGTAAACGTGTACATGCACAAAACACATGAAATATAATTATGCAAGCTATTCTTTTTGCACTAACATGCAGTCTATCCTACTATTGATCTATTATTTAAATTATATAGGTACTTACGCAATACGACCAGTTCCACCGGCACAACTCACCCCCTCTAAACCACAAGATGGATACCCTTTAAGGATGGAAAATCAGAATTCAGACGGTAGCCTAAATTGCATATTTCAAAAGATTGCAGTTAGTCGACCCGGGTAATGGAACATCAACATGACCTGCATTTCATTTTTTGCCGACTATGCACAGTAGTATAAATACGTATCGTATCATATTATAATATTTAGAAATAATAGCTAAGCTGTAATTAAATTATCGTAATAGATAGGCTAAAATACGAATAGATATAGGACTGTCAGATACACATATGAATAATCAAAAGAATTATTTTTAATCCTTTATACGACGGATTTACAACAAGTAATAAATAAGAATCTGAAATATTATGAAATATTGGTATAAATAATCCAAATCTAATAATAAAAATAAAAACGGAAACGTCTTAAAATGTTTATTACAACTAAAAATACATATAAATAGTAGGCCGCCTAAATCTGACCACAACGGTCATATATTGTTATTGTATTTGGCAACTAAAAAATTGATTGATTGATATTAAATTAGTTATTAGTTAATTATTAAAACAAACCTTTCTTTTGTTCTATGTCAGCAAAAAGCACTGGGTCAAGCAACATACAGAGTTGACAACACTGCAAGACTAATACCGGGTGGACAAAACTGAGCCACAACACGAAGTGGACAACAAGTAAAATGAATGGACAACCTGTTGCAACCAGCCAGAACGTCTTGGTTCGAGTAGAGACCAGTACGGACTGATTGTGATAGTGAGAAAGTGTTAATATAAGGTTGAGTGCAAAATTTTAATACAGAAGTTATTCCTAGTAAAATGATCTTTATTTTTTTGTATTGTTTTAATCGTCACTTTTTTATATACAGAAGTTACACTTTTTTAAATGAAACATCCTATATTTTATTACATTTTTTTAAATTCTACTTAAAATCCTAAACATATTTGATATATGATGTTATAATTATTGTTATATCTCTAGAGTTAGTAGTTTCACATATATAAACAGTTGAAAATCGGTACTTTGACTACTTTTCACCTTGGTAGCAAGAAGACCATTAGAGATGGAGTAAAATTTATTTCAAATTCCTATCTTAACTTTTCAAGAGTTATCTGACGGTACTAATTGGCAGTTTACCTTGCAATTGATTGCCTTTGGCTCCACAAAAGTTTACAAATTCTTAGAGCCTCTTCGGCTCTGGCTCCAGGGTGTAAACAGCACAAGTGCTAGTTTTAGTGACCCTAACGAAGCTGGAAAACGGTCGACGTTTCGAGGATCTGTCCCCGTCGTCAAGAACGAACAAATCTAAAAATGAAAATGGTTAGTAAATGTAAATAACAATAAAAAGCTATCGCAGATTTTGTCAAGTTTTGAATAGACATTGACAAACATAGAAAAGTGATTTATTTATATATAAATCACTTTTCTATGATTGACAAGATGACAATAATAATGTCATATCGTATAATTACTGGTTAGTGGTCTATTTAGGTAAGTGTAATAATGAGGTGATATTTGGTATTATGCGTTTAGGAAGAATCAAAGATTTTTGTTAAAGAATTTAGTTAATTTTTAAATGTCCCTTGTCAACTTCAGTTTTTAGCAAAGGTAACCATGTGCTGTTAAAACTTACAGAAGTTGAAGCAACACATACATCTTTATTTAATAAAATTAAAGCACTTTCTTTAAAAAAAACCTAAAAATTAAAAAATATATATATGTAGTAAGGGAATAACATATCTGGTAATAAACTCCGGAGGCCGTCGTTTTCTGGAGGGAGGGCATGTGTCAACTAACATAAAATCATACAGTGGAAACTTTGAACTGAACCTTGAATTGCAATTATAAATTGTTGTCAATTAAAGTATAAACTGTTATGATTAACCTTGTTGACAATTCAAAACAATACTCGAATTACAGGTCAAAGTTTGGTATGAAAAGCTATGCAGCAGCCCATACCGGCAGACTTTGATCTCCAGTGCGAACTACCGAAAGGGAAAAGCTACTCTGGCAGATCAAAGCTCTCACTTTAAAAAAGACCTATCAGTGCGAATTACCGAAAGGGAAAAGCCACTCTGATCAGGCACGTTTAAAAAAGACCTATCAGTGCGAACTACCGAAACGGAAAAGCCACTCTGATCATGCACGCCTTAAAAGTGAATCAGTGAAAATTAATAACGCCATAAGGCAAAGTGCTGTCTAAATTACCTACATATAAAAAAGTAAACTACGTAACTAAACATTCAGCCAGATCAAATAATCTATCCGCCCGTCAGTTTAATTGTAACAGCCCTTCAGGCTAGCTCTCTCTCTCTCGCTGCTGTTTGTGGTTAACATTTTCGCGAGGAATATCCCAGGGGGCTTACGAGATATGCATTTCCGAATATTTTGGTAATACTTACAACCTTATATACTCAACCTGAAGTTAATAAACCAAGCCTTTTTTACTCCGAGTGTTTCTATCCATCTCTCCCAACTACCTATATCTGAGCTCCGTCTCCTGAAAGAGCACAGCGCAACTACCGCAACGAAGTCAGTTCCATAGGCAACAAAAGGTAGGAGCGTCTTATGTGACAATATCATCAACTATGGCGAAGGTGTAAAAGTGCTTGCCCTTTACCAGGGGCTGCCGGGAGAAGGTTATGATAACTGACAAGTTCCTAATCTTGAGAGTGGATAAATGATGCTGTCAATATAGTATTTCAATTAATTTAGAAAATACTATAGTAGTGCCATTTACCTATATAGAACAAAGGTATTTCTAGGTCGGTTAAATACGATTAAATACCTCCCGGCTTACCGGGAATGGGCACATTAGTGAAGTCATAAAAACGGCGATGGCATGCATATTGGTGTGCATATTTTCCTTAGGTTATACAAAGGGACTAAAGTTCTGACCAAACGCGTGCTTGGTAGGCACTAATCAAAACCAATCGGTCCTTTTATGGCAAGAACAGATACCGTAAAGCCGGTCATAATACTCTCTAAATGTTTAGAAGAGAGGAATGGGAAAATCCGAAACTTGGTCTGCTCAATTCTGAGGGGCTCATTTGGTACGCAGATAGATCTCGATGGCCTGGTGAGCCGGAGAAACTTTTTTTTAGAATGACCGATAACCAGAATAAGTGTCACTAGAGATCCTCTCATTGCGGTATACCAGGCTGAGTCCAAACCGATCTTTACCTGTATGCAAGAAAAATGGTAAGCACATCCACAGATGCACCAACAATCAGGTGGTGAATCGTCACTAGATTGTAGGGCAGTCATTGAGCCCCGTTATTAAGCGAACAATGTAATCCTGATATAGGTTTTAGGGCATAAGGACATTTAAGGTAATGAGAGTGTAAACGAAGTGGCACAGGGGGGGGGGGGGGGGGAGGTTGTACTGGCTTCGTGCAATCTAGGTCTGTACTTAGTATAGCTCCATCAACTATCAGAACAGGATCGGCAGTCGAAACTAACAACCAATTCCGCGATGAATGATTCAAGCGGGATAAACTTATAATATTGAGCTCTGCAATGAACCGGAATGCAGCTTTGGAGGCGAAGTAAATGAAACGACACAGCAGTTGGTCTACCAATATCATATACTGGTCAACAGCATACTACAACACTTGGAAGGTGTTGATATCTATCCCCAAGATCAAATAGGCGTTCAACCAAAGAAGGTACTTTGCTTTCTGAAAATGATTGGGCTTTCGGGATAAATTGTTGACTGGGGAAATGACACAATATGCCTTAGAGCACAAGTGTCGCTTTATAACGATTGTCCTAATCTAATTTAATCTATTAAAAAACACGAAATTTGTCCACTACTCATTGTTTGCTTTGCTTGTGTATATATCTTCCTTAACAAACTAGAAATGAAATTATACTCGCTACTCACTATATACTTCGAAATGAAATATATGGTTTTGATACTTTAGGCATCACATGGCTTGACAATTAAAATATTATCAAAGCACCACTATATCGTATAACTGGGCGGTTTATTCTAATTCTGTAATGAATAAAGTGTTTGTAAAAAAATCGTACTTACATTTTAATTTCAGATACTAGCAGATGATATCAAAGGCCCACCAGAGTTGTAGATCGATTTGAAGTAGAGATTAAGGTTCTTTGACGATTTTAAATATTTCCTGCCAATAAAATGATATAATTTTTTGTTTAATACGTTTCTCATGTATTCCAACAGATTATGAATAGTACCGGTTCCGTACAGAACCTGAAGATACCACATGATTTATTGACCCTAAGGAAGTTGGAAAATTATAGAAAGATCTTACTCTTGAGAAAAATATCTGTTTACTAAATCAAAACTTACAAAATATAATGCAAAGGGTAATGAAATAGAATATTAGGAATAATAATTAAAAAGACAACACTTTCATGGCTAGCTGGTATATGCCTACATAAGCTCTATTCTTAATTTTGAGTTGGTAGTTCTTAGTGATAAGCTATTCGAAACGTGGAGAATAAAATAAAAGAAAAACAAAAGAACTTGGACGTTCAAAATGTTCTTAAATAAGTCTCTTAATTATTATTTTGTTCTAAAAAATGAACGCTTCATTATCGGATAACTTCACAAAACATATTATCTAGATTACTTGTGGGTCAAATTGAACCGAAAAACCATGATTACTGGTTGCTGTTGTGACTATTTATTTATTAAACGAGAAACAACAAACAAAAAATAGATAAAGAGAACGGTATACTATAATATAAATAACCGACTTTTCAGTCATAATTATAGCTTCAATTAATAGATAGATATACGTAATAATATTGCGATAAAAATTAGCCTAAAGTTAATATGAAAAATGTATAGAAAAGAAATATGTAATACTTCTAAATACCTTTCCGTACATGCACACAAATATTACAGTTACAAGGAGCAAATTTTTTATGTGTATTGAAATAGCATCAAAAATACTGTTTCGAAGGTCTAATAAATCTGGAAAAATCGATTCGCTTGTTTAGTTAAGCAATAAAGCCCCTAGATTTCTCGGTTCTCCGAGTAAGTTAAATGGCCGAAATGCGCTATAAAAGATGTCTGAAATAAGGTAGCACTTGAGCCGTGAAATAGAAGTTAATAAGAGTAATGCCAACATTGGTATAACACATGAAGTTCGTGTCTTGTCTTAAATAGGTTCCGGATTTTAACTCAGAGACGTGCAACTTTTTATAGTATGACTTTATCTTTGGCTTCTTATTTAGTTATTTTAGTATTTTGAAGGAACAGAAAATTGTTACTTAAATCGTGAAGTCCACTGTGCTTTTTTTAATTGCAGCTAATTGTCATTTTATATTATCCCAGTACAAACTATACGGAGCCCTCGGCTGTTATGTTATATTGTTTGTATATTCAGAAGGATCGAAACAATTTTACAGAGTTCATCAATTTCCATCATTTCTCACAATGTTATCTGGACCAGCGATATAAACAAATCCTATAAAATTTTCAGTTTTACAAAATATTAATTAGAAGGTGATATTAACTTTAAAAGACAAGGTAATGAATCTGCCACGTTCTTTTTTAGCTCAGTGGCGTGTCCAGCCGTTTAGAAATGGGGAAGCTGTGCAGATAAGTACTCGCCGCAGGCGCTCTTGGAGGCGGAAAAATTTGGTGGTGCCACGCTCAATTTTTACTCAAAAATCATTAAAATAGTTTAAAAACACGCCTTCTACGAGCGAACGAAGCGGATTTTACTAAGCATTATTGAAAAATTTTTGGGATGCCACGCCCAATTTTTTACACGAAAGTCGTTAAAAACGTTAAAAAAACCACGCATTCGGCGCTTTTGAATGGCAAATAGAGGGGCGCCTCCCCATCTCCGCCCCGCTTACTCCGGCTATGTCTATTTAGATATTTACCCTTGATTACTTTGCTATTTTTATTTTGATAATAAATAAAAGTAAGGAAAAAATATTGCTTTGTTTTTATTGCCTTATAATACAAAAGAAAATTACCTTAAGGATAAAATGTTAAAATTTATGATTATCCTACTGAGAACTAACCTTATTTAAAATGTCACTCCACTCTTTGGTTTTGCTTTGCAAATTCATCTATAACGTTGTCGAAACAATTTGGTTCCTCAAAAAGTTTCTGAAGTAGTTCTTGTTCAATGGAAAGCATTGCCAAAGCAGAAAGTATTTCTTGTCTTGTAGAGTTTTTTTTATAAAAGTCTTAATCCTCTTGAGTGTAGAAAAACTACGTTCTGCTAACGTAATTCTCGAAGGTATGGTAAGTGAAATTTCACAAGGTCTGAACATTTCCGAGCAAGCATGATGTAGTCCACATTCTTTGATTGATCTTAATAAGACACTAACACTATTTTTATTTAAACTTTCTGAAGTATTGTATATATCACCCAGTTCAGAAGGCAACGCGGGAAAGTAAAAAAACAGAGGATAATAATTTTGTTTTAAAGAATCAAAAGCTTTCTGAAAGTGTATTATTTTCTTTGAAGCTCACAAGCTCCAGAAATTTGAGACTTTTAAAGTTATTAAACAAATCGTCTATGTGAGCCGAAGTATTGTCGATGATTTCGTAGAACAGTTTACGACCATGAGTTTTTGGATCTATTTTCTGTTTTTCTACAGTATCTTCCGTTTGTGTTCTTTTTCTTTCCAGTTCTCTAGACAAAATGTCTAAATTTTCGAATTTAAGCCAAAATTCATCAGATTGTTCCCTTTTAGACAAAATTATTGACTTGAATTCTCGAATCTTTCTTGCACGAAAATTTATATCACTTATTTTACTTTGTAGGACGCTAAATAGATTATTACGGAATGGAAATATTTGTGAGAAAATAAGCAACAGAAGATTAAAATCAGTTTTTCGTTGCAGCATATTTAAATATCCGGTAGAGCAAACACCTGTTTCATTATCCCAACCCTATCTTTTGTCCACTATTTTTTTGGAAGAAGTCAATAAGCGGTAGCCGTAATCAAAAATACAACGAGTGGAGGCTACTCTTGGTACTCTTTTATGAACCTCTTGATCCAAAGCAGTTAATCGTTTCAAAGATTTCTAAAAAAATGCTGCTAAACCGCTTAACGTTTGAAAAAATATTTTACATTGTTTTATTTTATTGAGAGATTATTGCACCATCAAACTTAATCTATGTGCCATGCAATGTAAAAAAGGGCTGATGGGTATGCTTCTCGAACTTTGGCCTGTAGACCCCCTAATTGATCTGCCATCATATCTATATAATTTCCTCTATCTATTGAGCTCCCAGATTCAGAATGACCCCGAAAAGATAGTTCATGTTTTCTACGGAAGCATACTACGCCTATCATCCTTTTGAGAAGCTCACGATTTTTTTATTTCTTCGTTGTGTTTCTATACTGCTAATTTTTGTTGGTTATCTAACATATATGTTCAATTCTTGTTTTACCGAAAGTTTTCTCTGTTATGATAGCCTGTATATGCGCTTTGCTACTGTGATGTCTCTTAATTAACTTATGTAAATTGTTCAAATCACAGAAACCGGTCTTATTCCATAAGCTCTTTTCACTCGAAAATAAAATACATGGACAGCAAAATAATACAGATTTTTTGTCGCAACCAGTCAGCCACTCTAGCTTATTATAATTTTTTTTTTGAAAATGTCTAAGGTAGGATTTAGTTTGTTCTGTTAAGTCCTTTAAGAAGTGGAATTGGACTACCTCTTGAAATAATTTGCCTTTTTTCTTTAAAACTGTAATGTTGGGATCCTCGATTTATTAAACTACATACAATACAGTCACATGAACCCAAAGGAATCAAAACTGATCCCGAAGCACCGGCAACACTTAAATCATGGAGCGCAGAAGTCGCCATAATCTGTCGAAACGCAGCTTACAGGCTGTCGGTAAAAGTGCGCGTTTACTTAAATGATTCTGGACACGCTGGGTCCCAACGGAATCAAATGCAAAAATGACGTTAGCCCTGTTAAGCTTGACAACAGCAGCTTCAACGAATACCACGGCGCGCGGGCGCTTATGCTTATACTGGATAAACGGGTAATGAAAGCGTGCTCGGATTCAAGTAAGCTGCTTGGATGTAGGGGTCTAGTGGTGGAAGCGGTGCTTCCCTAGCTTCCATGGTAAACATGCCACTGTTTTTAAGCTTCATATTTTATTTATTTATTTTTACCGCCGATTAGAAGAAACTAAGAGTGAATAAAGTTATGTTAAGAAAATTTACAATTAATGATGCATGGGTCAGAACCAGCTATCTTGTAAGCGTGCAAATTAGGCTCTAGTTCATATGCCATTGAGTAGGGGGGAGGGGGTTTAATTTATTTAAAAAGCACCACCAACTTTTTGAAAATTCCCAAGTTTCAATTTGGAACTGGTTTTGGCTTAGGCAAATACCACAAGTCGAACTGATTTAAAACAAAAAATCGAAACGATACAATTTCGAGCCCAGTTAATTCAATTCAATTAAACTTACTAATTATTTTCTTTTTGTAAAACAAGTATTAAGGGATAATAAATGAAATGGATAGATAGGTGAACAGAAATATCTGTTTATTGCCAAAATGTGGTTGGTTGTATTTTCACTGGTATTGAAACATCTGACTTCATATCAAATAAAAATAGCAAGTAATGCTATAGTGCCCTAGTACTCTGCGTTCCAGTTATGTCTAATGAAAGAAAGAAAAAATTAATGCAAAACATATGCAAATAATCTATATAATTTACTTCCCTTGCAGTAATATCTAAATCCCAATAATTGTTGAAAATAGAAAATTAGATAGTTATGTCAGCTTAGAGATCACGTATCGCTTACTTGTTCTCAAAATTTGAAGTTACCAAAAACTAACTTAATTAAAGTTAAAAGAAAATTTTAGCTAATTACTGTATGAAATGGCATATCAGTGGCGGTACGTAGAATAAATTATCTGGTATAAAACCTGACAGGCAATTGATAACTACTAACAATTACCTATTATAAAATCAGTTACCGATTTAAGCGAAACGTGATCATGTTCCATTCTCACTTTTCAAGTACACTGGACGTAATAACTACTACTAGCATTATCGTAGATATAATCTGTTAAGAACTCATCAAATTGAGAATAGTTCATTCTAAAGCATTGTGTAAATAGTAAGTTCTGATAATACAAAAAACATTAAATTCATCTTAGTTTAAAGCGAATATAACCTACGAAAAGGAATTAAGAAAAAAAATAAAGGCAAAAAATAAGTCTGAAACCCTGGCCTCTTCAGAGAAATGCGGTTTACTTAATAGACAATTATCTTTGCAAAAGAAAAATACAGGTTCAAAGGCGGACTCAACGGGGTATAAACTTACCAACAATTAAATACAAAAAACGACAAACATTTTTTATCTGTTTTCACAGTTTGATCTGTTGAGCTGACTGATAGGAACTCGTGGGTAGCTCTAAAAGCAACTCCCAGAAGGACACCTACCCAACCAATAAACACGAGAGTCTTACTCGATAGGAGAAGGTTTTCTTCTACGTCTAAACAACCGAAGAACACAATGGGCTTCCTCTGTGGAGGACGAACTCTTCGCGTAATAAGAAACCTTTAAGATATCGACACATCCAAGGCATTTGCTTAAAACCCAAAGCAAGGGACACTTATAGGCACTCGGAAAAATCTCAAAAAATCAATACTTTACTTGTTAAAGTTTTATCTGCTTATAGCGCCGAGACAAAGCATCTGAAAGAAGATTTAAAGAAATATTACCGACTATCCATGTGCAGTTGCAAAATGGCGAGCATTAAAAAACCAAAAGGCATATCGCCTGACGAAAACAGTGGAAAATCACCAAACCAATAAAAGAAGGTACCGCCTCGGCCTGTGACTCAAAAATTGGTCCGGTAGAAGATCACCACAAGGTATTTCACAAAACTATATCACCGCGACGCTAACACTGTCCGATTTCTATCGACCAAGAGGATAGAAAGGAGGCTTCGCGCAAACTCCTCAGGAAATCTCTTTCCAAATTTTAAACTAGCCGAACCCCTACGAGCTAATGCTGCATGCCACCACATAAATAAGGCATTCTTACGAACATTTGATACAATCACCCGTGATGATTACCTGCCAAGTCCTACCCAATTCAACTAAATATCCTCGCCACAAAAATAATATGTTATTTCACTTAAAGGTGTTCACTAATTAACGTTACTCACTGGCTGAGTGCCGATGCTCCGCTCACTCGCGGCAGGCACATTCGACAAAGCTACTAAAAATTCAGTCAAAGGTTTTTGGACAACCTATTCTCAGGAGCAATGACGACATCCGTGATCCGATCCCACTCACGTTTTTGTGGTTTTTCCCTATTCCGCAGGTCGCAATATTGATCAACTTCAAGTAGTCTCAGAAACAAATATTTTTAGTCTCAGTGTGATATCACTACAGTTCGGAACGAATGATTCGAGCTAGCCGGCCGACAGTATCACAAAAATGCGCTTTCTACGATAAGAAAAAGGCAAAATCTCAAGTCCAGATGACAATTCGATTCCCTAAATGTCATAGCCATGCAAAAAAATTAATAAAATTGAATACGTTGTTATGGAAAATCAATTTAGAACCGAAATAATACGACATTTTATGATGATATAAGCCTGCTAATAACTTTCACCATAAAGTAGCAATTACAAGATAAGATAGGGTTCATTGTCTCAAAATGACATATTGTGAGTTTGTTTTCATTCCTTTAACATTTAAAAAGCTCTACGCAATACTGTTTTTTTTTCTAGTTCAAAACTCAAGAAAACGAAATGGAGAAAGTTTTGAGTTACTAAATAACATTGAAACCATTCCCAAAAGTTAATGAGAACAAAAAAAGCAAGGACAAACCGTCAAAGAATATAGTCAGTAACTTGTCCCAAGAAATAAATATACAAGGCATTAAAAATAGAATTCACTGCACTCATACAAGGTACGTTTAACATAAAATTAAAACTAGGAGATTGTTCTAAAATAAGTTATCATTGTTGCCGTGTATGTTCTCAAGACAAGGTAAGCTTCTATAACCCACTATTAAATATTTATTTTTATCTAAAGCGATCACATGCGTCACCTCCTTCACTCTTTCCGGAAAACAATGTAGATAGTTTAATCGCGAGATATGAATATAAATTACTGGATTTTAAATGTAATTAATTGCAATGTGACCAATATATGACGATACCATTCTTATGTGTACCTTACAAATTTTTGTCAATATTCAAACCGATCGATCCCCATGAAAATGAGTATAACCGAATTCGTTATACCATTATAGAAGGAAATGGGCGATATACGAAAAAGTGTAAATCAAATGGCACTCACGATAGATAAGTTGGCTGCCAAAGATAAGCCGATTATTAGGAGTAACCCACCAACAGTAAAAAAAAATCGATTTCGACTCAGACCGACCATACAGATAACCATGACACAGTGGCTATTGCTTCTCCTAAAGTCATTACTTCTCCTGAAGTCATTGCTCCCACACCTCACATATCCCCCATAAAAGAAGACTGGCATTATGTGGTAGTGTCCAAGATCCCACCTCCTTATACAGCAAAGCAGCTTGCACACTATGCCAAAGAAAAACTTGGAACTACTGACTTTATCCGATGCTGTCCAATGCTGAAGAATAAGGATTGTTCACACTCCGATTTCAAGGTTGGTGTGCAGAAAAAAAGCCACCTAAAGCAGCTTAAGGACATAAGTATGTGGCCTCCGGGTACTGAAATAGTCACTGCCAATTCATCTTTAACACCCTTAAAGATATCGCCGCTTGCAGCAAGTACTTCGTCCACTGCTATCAACATTTTGTACCAGGCCCTTTGGACGGCCAAAGCCTACCACCACGCTCTGACTCAACATTTGTACATATACCTGGAGAAGTGAAGTCTGTTGGGGTTTGCTCTGACAGGGAAGCTTTGGCTGCCTGTAAGTCTCTTGCGCTAGAGAATTTGGACGTTGCTGTGGAGAAAAGTGCGAAGAGGGATAGTGGGCTGGATATGGACCCGATGACTCCACCTATAGTGCTGTCGCGAGATTCGGATGCGGCTAATGGACGTTATTTGCTGGCTAGACTGAGGGACCCCTTCATATTAAAGACTCTTCGGCTGTTCCTTGCCTATCTCCATGACCAACCCTCCTGTGTGTGTTTTGAAGGGCACACCAACACCAGCATCAAATTGGCTCTAGCTTCGGAGGGACTTTCTAGTGACGTGGACTCCTTGTGTAAGTTATATTATCGCTTCCACAACGCCTACGGTATTGGTTCTGCTGAGGTTGAAACAGATCTCTCGGCCTTCAGGTCATTCTTTTCATCGAAGAGATTTCAACACCTTCAGAAGGTTGGGGAAAGTCATAACAATTATTTTGCTACTGGCTCTCCGATTAGAGGGGGGAATTTTTAGGTAAATTGACGCGAACAGAGGATCAAGCACACTTTGAAAAATTGGATAAAGGCAAGCTTAGTGTTTTTCTATTCAATATTCAGTCCTTAGGACACAAAACAGATTAATTATTTCTTTTATTAGAAGAACCTTATTTTCCAGAAATCATTGCCAAGCACTGGTTAAATGTTGATAAGCCTGTGTTTGTCAAAAATTATACTACAATAACTAGATTTAATTGAAGTAATCTATCTCATTGAGGTACTATGATAAAGTCTACTAACACCGACTTTTCAATAATTTATTGTGTGAGAAAGTATTTGAATTTTCCATCATCTATCGTAATGCTTATGACCTCTATCTTGTTTGACATGGATATATTCAGTCAATGTTTACTGAGCTTACTTGAGTCCCTGCCTTTAAAAAGCAAATTAATTTTGTGTGGCGACCTTAATGTTGACTTTTCCAGTGTGTGTGCTGCTCAAGAATCCCTTCGGTCCATTTTCGACTCTTCTGGTATAATCATGCATATTAACTCACCCACTAGAATAACTAAAACTAGTTCTAGTACTATAGACTATGTCGTGTCATATTTTGATCCAGAATTCGTTGACTGTGCTGTCTTTAATTCGGGTTTCTCTGATCATGAGGCAGTATTAACAGAATTTTCGGTAAAATCCAAATGCAAAATTGCTTCACGCAAATTATGCCGTATTTTTTTCGGCCATAAATAAGTTTTAAGCACCTATGTCTAATAACTGACTGAGTTGTCCTCTATGATGATGTCGATACCGAATTTTCTATATTTATAAAAACTTTATCTACTCTGGCGTTCAAATCCTTTCCGCTTAAGCCTATCAAAATTAAACAACATAAACCCTGGTCAACTGAAGGCTTACGCACATCTGAAAAGAACATGCGTTCATTATCTCACCTAAAAAAATTCTCGGACAGCGTCTTCTTCCATGATTACGTGAAACTTTACAGAAATGTCTATCATAAAACTATAAAAGCTGCTAAGGACATTTATTATAATGAGAGGCTGGCTAAATCCAGTAACGTTGCTAAGGAACCATGATCTATTGTGAATGACTTAAAGAATTAGACTTCTTCGTCTAGCACAATCGCTAATTCACCTGAGAATCTAAACAATTACTTTGTAAATGTGGCTAAAGATATAATGAACACCATAACTCCTTCTCATGGTCCACATTTATATCTCTCTAATGCTAATGTGAATATACACAGTTTCTTCTTTACGCCTGTAGCATTTGCTTAGCTTCGCAGCACAATTAAAGACATTAAAAACAAATCCTCATCTGGCGCTGATGGGCTTACTCTGAAAATGTTCTCAAACCTGCCGGAATGCACATTAAACCATCTTATTACTTTAATTAACAAGTCATTCCAAAATGGGGGTTTTTCAAACTGTCTTAAGATGGCAA
Source organism: Pissodes strobi (assembly GCA_016904865.1). Lineage (NCBI taxonomy): Eukaryota > Metazoa > Arthropoda > Insecta > Coleoptera > Curculionidae > Pissodes > Pissodes strobi. The sequence goes on along the minus strand of MU185405.1, from coordinate 53,819 downwards.
TAATTATTCCTTTGCAATTGCACTCCTTCCCACATTATCAAAGATCATTGAAAGATTGGCTAAAAAAGGCTTCTATCTTTTCTCTCTAAATACAAAATACTTACTACCCATCAATTTGGATTTTTAAGTAACAAATGCACAAATGATGCTATGTTTTCCCTCTTTAATTATGTATACTCCAACCTGAACAACCATCACTCTACAACAACAATTTACTGTGATTTCGCTAAAGCTTTCGATTATGTAAACCGTAATATCTTAATTAATAAATTGCAGTGCTACGGATTCAGAGGAGTGCCTTTCGAATGGTTTAAGTTGTACCCTAACAACAGAAGTCAGATTTTGAGGGTTGATACGTCGATGTCTTCTTGCAAGCCAATACATTGTGGGGTACACCAGTGTTCAGTACTAGGCCCTATTTTGTTTCTGCTGTTTATCAACGACATTGCTTGTCTGGACATTAGCGGTAATGTGTGTCTCTTTGCGGACGATACTAGCTTCACTTGGAGCAACCCGGATATTACGGCGCTTCACAGAACTGTATCTAGTGACTTAATCACCATTAAAACATGGTGCGATTCTAATCTCCTGTGCCTCAACGTTTCATATAAAAGTACGTTGCAATCTTTTTTACTTAATAACACCACTATTGACGTCGTTGAATGTTTGAATTCTTGGAGCTTGTTGTGGACAACCATTTAAAGTGGAACTTGCACATCGATGCCTTATCAAAAAATTAAGGTCTGCCTGTTTTGCGCTAAGAACTATTTCCAGGGAGCTTAACGTGTCAACTGCTAGAACAGTCTATTATGCCCTTTTTGAGTCGCACTTCCGATACGCCCTTCCATTCTGGAGTACGTGTTGTGCGACTCAATTTGAGCGTATTTTCAAACTACAAAAGAGAACTGTTCGATACTCACTGAGACTAAATAGTAGAACTCACTGCCAGGAGTTCTTTAAAAGATTTAAAATATTAACTCTTCCTTTCTTATTCATATTTGAATCCGTTTGCATTAATCCGCAAGCACGTATCTGCTATTTCAGATAGGACACCTTACCACTCTCCACTTAGGAATACGGAGCATGATCTTTATCTACCAACCCCACGATCAGAGTTATTTAAAAGCACAATTATCTGCCGTTTGAAATGAAGTCAATAACATCTTTCCCCGCATTTCGCAGAGCTTTGAGATCATAGTTACTGGAGAGAGCCTTATACGCAGTCAACGACTTTTTTAATTATTGCTTAACTTTGAGCATGATTTCATGTTTAATGTTTAATATTTGGTGTTTAGTGTTTAGGAGTTAAATATTTTGACATTTAATATTTTATATAATATTTTGACCATGCACGTACAATTTGCACAATTATTGCATAAAGTTTTGTATAGTTAGGTTTTCTTTTTCTTTTTATTGCATGTTTCTATTTATGTTTTGTATGTTTTGTACACTAGCTCTTGCTTTGTCTAAAAATTGTAATATTTTTGACAAAAAAGCATCTTATTATTATATATATTATATATTATCTTGAAAGAATGATGAATGAAAAATAATTCAACAACAAAAATGTTGAATACAATTTTTAATAGTAGATTGTTACACGGAATATAAGGTGCTCAATCTCAGAAACCAAGGTTATGTTTGTTTTAAGGACAACAATGCACCTTGTCGTAAAAACTCTGCATCTGAAGCAATAATAATAAATAGCAACTCAAAGATTATTGATAGCAACCTCAAAAATCGACATTAATGTTAACGTCTATTTTTGAGTTACTAAAACATATCTAATGTTTGTGCGTAAACAATGAAATATATTCAATAGTAAGTGTCATTTTGCTTTGTAATGCTGTGCATGAAAATCAGTCGACACTATGATAATGTCATTGAATTTAATATTGGCCAGACACTTTCTAAGGACGAGCATAAAATGCATCAAATAGCATTTTGATGCTATTGATGCGGAAATGTCTCAAACAGTTGTGACAATGGCATGTGTTTTGCGTATCTAGCGGTGAACAAAAATACCCTGCCAAATAGAACTAGCTGGAAAGAAACTTGAAACAAAATATGCGTTGTATTATACCGAATCAAAAAATGGTAATTAAATATTACTGCGATAATAAATTGGCTCGTAAAGTCAAAATAAATACCAACTGTAAGTATCTAACTGTATTCTGCAAAATCTACCCTATGACTTACATAGAAAAGACCTTCTGTTGCACCAATAACTCAAATCCAGTTTTAAACCCGCATTATCTTATTGTAAAATTTTTAATTACTGATTTATTTAAAAAAGTTATAGTAATAATTATTGCCCTGCGATTATTATATTCTCTCTTTATAAAATATACTTTTGCTTCGTACGGTTATGGAAAATTTAGCCAAGAATTAAGTCTTTGCCATTCACGCTTTTTCAGCGTTCGCGAATAGATCTTTATCATATAGCTCGCTTTGAGGCTGGAGGTCTCCAAACGACTTTAAAATGGCAGTTATGTAGTTAACACGAACCTCAAGGGTTTTTATGCCGGAATTGTTTTGATCCTAGCTATCGAGAAACGTTTTAAATCTCATTAACTGAACATTCACTTCTTCGCGACTTGGCTTGAATGTGTTCCTATTTTTGTAAGGGATTGTTTAAATTTAAAGGTAAATTATGCGACTCTAATAAATAATTCAGGTTATATAAAATAATATTCCTCTGCCACAGTTAACTAAACCAAAGTTATTCAGTTTGAAATTATTATTCCGACTATATTAAAGCCCGTATTTTGTCAAAATTAGGCAAAATATAATGGGTACTCCCCGTTTAAAATTTTACATAAATGAAGCTTTTCTCAAATTCAATAAAATAAATTAGAGCATATTTTAGGGACTCCTTTGCCATTTTTCATGATTCCAAGTTTAAAAGCATGTGGGAATTTTTAAAAAATAATCATCCATTTGAACATGAGCGTGGACTATGTCAGGTACCACTAACATTTACTCTACGATATTAGCTAAAATTTTTAATGATTTAAATATCAAAGAATTATAGTTAATCACTGTCTTTGGAATCAATATTTCTCATGGCACACATTCATGAATTACGAATATGATCGGATTTTTCAGCAGCAGGAATTATGGGAAAAACAGATTATTCCATATTTTCTATTTAAACCCCACTCCTGGCTACCTTAAAGAATATGGTTCTTGCGTGATTTACAGGTGCCATGAGAGCTTACACTTGGTTCATTATTCAAATCTCTCTTCTGACTTTGGGACTCCATATTTATGGGGTTTGTCCAATACCGATATATCAGAGTCTGTGAACCGAAGAGGCGTTCCACATTGTAGCGCTGTATGTGTGGAAGTGTAATTTCGGAACCTGGGATACAAAAATTCGCGAACACTCTGGGCGATCGCCACACAGGGATCTGGCCCTAAGTATCTACGTGCTGAGCCTTCTCTGGTTAAGGCGTCAGCGGCCTCGTTTCCCGGTGTACCCAAGTGTCCCTGTACCCAGACAAGCGTAACCTTTTTATGTTTTGCAAGTTCAATCAGCTAACTCCTACAGTCCTTCACCAACAAGAAGCGCGTGCAGACCTACTTCAGCGCCATGAGCGCAGCCTTGCTGTCGGAGCAAAAGGAAATCCTCCTGCACCGACATTTAGTCTTAACGACTCCCAGATCCCCATCATGATCGCAAAAAATTCCGTTTGGAAAACCGTAATGTGTTCGCCCAGTAGGGTGGATAATTCCCGCCTCAGGGCCTCACAGTACGCACCAGCTCCAGACAGTGTTCCCACTCTGGACCCGTCTGTGAACCAGACTAGTCCATCCCAGGATCCTATCCAATCCTCAGGAAGTTTAGCCCGTCGTGGAAGTCAATCTCAGGGACCATCACGTCACCTGGCATACCCAGGATGGGTGGTTCCCAGACAAGCCCCGCCATAGACCGCAATGCTCACGGTAGGAGCCATAGTCCCTCCACATCGCATCAGCCAATCTCATGGCCGCTCTAGCCGCCTCGTGCCTCACCCACTCCAACAATGAAGGCAAACCCACCAGCGCCTCCAGGGCCCTTGTCGGTGCGGTCCTCATGGTCCCGGTGATGCAGAGACATGCAAGTCACTGTAATTTGTCCAGCACTAGCCTGGACGCCGTTTTCATTGATGCTGGTCATCAAACGGCCGCTCCGTGCATGAGCATCGGAGCAATCATAGTTCTATAGATCCACAATATCGTTCCCGGCCCTGTAGCATGCCCACAGAGCACTAAGCGCCGCCGCGGTCTTTGGAGTCTAAACAGACACTCAGATCATCAGCATCATCATCTGTAGCATTAAAACCCAGGGTGGGTTTTAGCTGCCTGCACCATTAGCCACCATATATCACGGTCTTCTGCTGTTTCCTGCCATCTATTTAGTTCGACTCCCAGGGTTGAGAGGTTCTCCTTACGTTGTCCCGCCATCCCAATTTGGGCCTTCCCAGCGGCCTCTTTCCGTGAGGTGCCTCTTCCCATACCGATTTAATGAGTCTTGTGCTCTGACTGTTTTGGACGTGGCCCACCTACCTCAGCCTATTTGCCTTTATTTCTTGTATTATATATTGGCTGGCATACAGCTGGGCTAGTTCAGCGTTAGTTCGTATTCTGTATCGGCCTGTTTCTGGGTCGCGACAGGGGCCGTAGATTTTTTGAAGTATCTTCCGCTCAAAACGTCTTATTATTTGGGTATCACTTATGGTCATGGTCCATGTTTCGCATGCATATGTCACTACAGGCCTGACAATGGTTTTATACAGAAGATCTTTGAAGCTCTAGAGAGTGGTTTGGACTTGAAGAGTGCTTGTAAGGCGAAGTAACATTTATTTCCTTGGCTGATGCGATGCTTGATTTCTTCATGTATGTTATTATCCGCTGTTATTATTGCCCCAAGGTATTGGAAGGTTTGTACATGCTCGAAATTAAATTCGTCTATTGTCACGTTTTGACGCAGACGATCACGTGTAGGATTTCTAGAGACGTGCATGTATTTCGTTTTCGCTTCATTCACACGAAGCCGGATTTTATTGGCTTCTTTTTCTATACGCACGAAATTTTCTTTCACGTTAATTGTACTACCCCCAACAATGTCAATATCATCAGCATATGCCAGTAACAGACTTGGGCCCCGCGGTCCAAATACCTGGGCTCGTACAGCTGCTGTTCTTGCGGCCGTTTCTAGTGCAATGTTAAAGAGCACAGGAGATAGCGCATCTCCCTGTTTTAGGCCTGTGTTTATAGCAAACACCTCGCTGTACTCACCATCTACCTTAACGCATCTTCGGGAACCCTCTATACAAGCCCTGGTTAAACGCACTAATTTACTGGGAATTCCTAGTTCTAACATTGTCTCCCAAAGTCGTACTCTGATGATGCTATCGTACGCCTGTTCGAAATCCACAAACAAATTGTGAAGGTCTCTACTAAACTCCCAGGACTTCTCTAAGAGTTGCCGTACGGTGAAAAGCTGGTCTCTTGTTGATCTGCCATCTCTGAAACCGCATTGTCCGGCGGCCGGACAATATTTGACAATATTCTGTATGCGTTATTCAGAAGCGCAATGCCTCGATAGTTCTTACAGACCATTTTGTCACTCTTTTTGTGCAGGGGGATGATTATTCCTTCATTCCACTCGTCCGGGATTACTTCATTCTCCCAGATACCATCAGGTGATGCATAGATTGCACCAATTGATATTCTTCTTTTTTAAAGCTCTCTGTAGGAATACCACCCCTACCAGTTGCCTTATTGTTCTTAAGTTTGTTTATGGCTTTGCGCGTTTCGTCCAGAATGGGCGGACCTACAAGGGCCTCAGCTGTGTGAATGAGTTGGTTTGCATGGTCATTCTGGCTTGGCTTGTTCAGAAGAACAAAATAGGATTTCCAAGCACTGAGCGTGTCATCTTTTGCCGCCGTGATCGACCCATCATCTCGTTTCAACATGGTTGCGGTTCTTGGTCGGTACCCCACCTTTTGCGATCCTACTCCCCGGTAAAACGGTCTTACGTTGCCCGTTTGACGGTTTCTTTCTAGTTCTTGTATTTTTTAATTTTCACTTCCTCTCTTCTTCCTTTTTATCATCTTGCGCAGCTGGTTTCTTAGGTTGTTGAATCTCGCACATGTATCCTCTCTGAGATTTCGCACCTTCTCAAGTCTCGCTTTGATCTTACGTTCGTTTAGTTCCTGACATTCGGTGTCAAACCAGGCCTTCCTAGAACGCCCCAGCTTCGGTCCTAGTACTTCCTCATTAGCTGTATTGATGCTTTCCTTAATGTGTTTCCACATCCCCTCTATATCGCTGGTGTCAGGGATTCCTCGTGACAAGGCCTCTGTGGTTCTTTCCACAAACAGTCTCTCTGTATGTGTGTCTTTTAGCTTTTCCGTGTTAACTGAACGTTCCTTTTTTTCTACCATCCCTTTTCCAGCAGCGATTCGTATTCTTACTTTCGCTTTGACAAGTATATGATCCGAGTCAGCTTCAGCTCCTCTACACGTTCTTACGTCCAGTATATTACTACTATGCCTGGCGTCCACTAGTACATGGTCTATTTGATTTCTAGTGAATCCATCAATGGAAATCCATGTCTGCTTGTGGATTTGCTTATGCTCGAACATCGTAGATTTTAAATGAAGAGTGAAGGCTGTGTGCATGTACGAAATGTACTAAATGAAAAACTTTTGTATTCCATTTTGTATTCCATGCAAAAATAGTCGTAGATTTTATTCGAAGGTTGTTAGATGAGGCCATGTCAATTGCTCTGGAGCCGTTATCGTTCGATGCATCGTGCAGGCTGTGCTGCCCAATATACGGTCGGGCTGTATTATCTTTTCCGATTTTTGTACAAATGTTGAGTCAGAGCGTGGTGGTAGGCTTTGGCCGTCCAAAGGGCCTGGTACAAAATGGTGATAGCAGTGGACGAAGTACTTGCTGCAAGCGGCGATACCTTTAAGGGTGTTAAAGATGAATTGGCAGTGACTATTTCAGTACCCGGAGGCCACATACTTATGTCCTTAAGCTGCTTTAGGTGGCTTTTTTTCTGCACACCAACCTTCAAATCGGAGTGTGAACAGTCCTTATTCTTCAGCATTGGACAGCACCGATAGCCGTCCAGCCTGGATACCAGGTGGTGAAGGGCCGTGTCCACCGAACTGCCTGTTCGATATGCGTGCTGATCCGGACTCACAGAGGCCCTTGGAACCACCCACTCCCTGAGGCATCGGTCCACCAGCATCTCTAGTGTCTTCATCAAGAAGTTGGTGAGACAAATAGGTCGATACGATTTCTAGGGTATGTAGCAAAATAAAAAATAAGGAAAATCTTACTTTTCGGTTTCTGTGTTTTAGTGCTAATTATAATATTTTTTAGAACGTCATCTTCTTTCTCCTAATTTTACAATAATCTATCGTAATTTCTTTATTTAGCAAAATATAAAGCACTGATAATATGAATTAAACTACACCAAAACAGACCATGTTCTGTAATTTCTCACTAATCTCTCACACAAAATCTATTTTAAATAGAAAACTTCATTTAAGATTTTTACCATTATCTGTTATATAATGGAGATCCGTTATAAGCTCTAACTGCAGAGAATTAAACCGGAACCCAATTGGGAAATATTGTGATATCATATATATTAGATATATTTTTAATTTCCTGCAATTCATGCGAGAAATCAATCAACATTCAACTAAAAATTTCATGAATATTGTATTTAGGTGGCAATAGAGCTTAGAACGAAACTGAATTTTAAGTTAATGATATGTGAGTAATTTTCTCTTACGAAGAATTTAGAATAATAATTCATATTGAAGATTTTTATTTTATATACACAGGCTGAAACAATAACTAATTAATTTGAATCTTTACTATAAAGAAAAGGAAATAATTACAAATATCACATTCATTATGCATAAACTTATTTTTTAAAGTCGGGCTTTACCGAATAATATCTAACATTGTCAATTCCTCTGTACAACCAAAATTATCTTATTTAGTATTTCAGAGTTAAGGTAATTAAGGCGAGAGACAGAAACGGCGAAAATAATGATGGTTTAAGCCTTTCAGATATATTAAGTTCGTATTACGTTTCAAATTATTTTGAAAATTTTAACTTTGTGCTAGCTCAAAGGAAAATGAAACACGTTTCTCTTATAATGAGGACGAATACTTCATTTTATTTCTGGAAAAGAAATCTCAAAAGCACGATAGAGAAGAAGAGTCTTGGCCTGAGTAAATTTTCAAATGTAATAGGAATACATAGTGTCGTATAGAGTACTATATAGGGTTTTACTCTAAATGAACATTTTTTTGTTATAAAAATAAATTTATTAGGTGAACATTATTGAGTTGTGCTCATTCTCTATAACACCCATATTTTATTATCCATCAGTCACTAAATACAAGTTTAAAATGTTTGAAATCTTTGGGCACAAATTATGCATTAGCTTATGCACATTTGCTACGAAAAAAAATAATATTAAAATTTTTAGTAATTTAATTGTAATTATTAGTTTTAAATTAATTAATGTATTATGTGTTGAATTTGTTTTATTCTGTAAATTCTGTTTACGATTTCGTAATTTGTTTGTTATTTTGTTGTCAACTTATCATGCTTTTTGAATCAGTCATAACTAGTACCTGCATTTATTACAACAGAATATATTTTTTATACTATAAAATATATATCTAAAGCAAAAGTAAACTATAATAACTATAATCGTTGTCACATATCTTTCTTAAACGATGCAAGGCAAGATATCAAACTTAATTTCTTGAAAACTGAATTGTCGATGGGTTTTGCTCCAATTTCTACCATAACAAATAGTCAAACCGAAATTTTCCTAGTGAGCTTTAAAATGGCTTGATCAAAGATAAATGGGTTCGATGTAATAATCGCAGTAATAATTATATCTTCCGGTAATTAGAAAGAATTCTAGTCTAATAATATCACATGAATTTAAATTAATCCCCTTGGATGCGCTATCATTGTATATAAATATACTCGCTGACTTCCTGAAATTGCCAGTAATATTTTCAAGAAAAGCATAATTTGAGAAACTACTCTACTTTAAAATAAAATGAGTTTCCAGCCAGTACACCTAACACTTTCGAGTGATTATTATCAAATTTAAGCCAATAAACATCTTAGCCCTCAAATGCCTATTATGCGGCATGCCGTTGGCCTTAAAACATTATGACCCTGAATTTAGCCACATGCAATCCGTCAGCCGGGGTATTATTATGGCTTTGCATGACCCTTCGCTCGCTACGGGGGCTCAATCAACAAGAACTAACCAAGTACTAACCAAACCTAACCCAAGGCTAACCCAAACTAACCCAAAATTAAGAAAAAAAGGTAAATTAATAAAAAAAACAATAAACAAAACATCTGTTGCGACCGAGGTTAGATTCAGGGTTGGCCGTGGCTAGATTCAGGGTCATAATATTATAATGCGTCCCGTTGAAACCCCAAGCAAGAATTAATACAAATATTTATGTTATTTGAACATATTGGCAACAGCGCTTCTAGGTATGTTAAACACGTGGCGTGTCAAGGCGCATTAATGCGCCTTGGTGGCGTGTATCCTTTCAGTATGCTGCGGCACAGTTTATAACGTACCGAATCAGTTAAACAACTCTCCACGTGTTTTGAAGCCAAGCGCTTCAACCAATAGGAAAACGTGGAGTTACTTTATAAATAAAACATCAGTTCTACATATATATATA